>CAUYSK010003163.1:0-26995 GCA_963575035.1 Avahi laniger
CACCCCACACAACCCCCCGAGACTACCCACATGCCCTACAACACCCAACACCGAGCTCACCTCCAACACCCTCCTCACCTCCATCACCCTCCTCACCTCCATCACCCTCCTCACCTCCCCGCCCTCCTCACCTCCATCACCCTCCTCACCTCCCTGCCCTCCTTACCTCCATCACCCTCCTCACCTCCATCGCCCTCCTCACCTCCATCACCCTCCTCACCTCCCCGCCCTCCTCACCTCCATCTCCCTCCTCACCTCCATCACCCTCCTCACCTCCATCACCCTCCTCACCTCCCCGCCCACCTCACCTCCATTATCCTCCTCACCTCCATCACCCTCCTCATCTCCATCACCCTCCTCACCTCCCCGCCCTCCTCACCTCCATCACCCTCCTCACCTCCCCGCCCTGCTCATCTCTACCTTGCAGTCTGCTCAGCACTGGAGCAGGGACTAGGTCCTTTGCTGAGTACTTTCCATGTGGTTTACACACACTTACCGTCACCTTGCTACTCCCACTTTATATAGGTGAGGAAACTGAGGCACAGCCAGCTCCGGCCAAGGCGTCATACTGCTTTGCCGGCGGCTGGGTCTTCCCTGGCCCACGGGTCTCTTCCTTTCTCGCCGGCGCATCCTCACCCCACTGAGGCGGAAACTGTCAGCCAGCTCTGGCTGGGCCGGGGGTTTCTCAGGGGCCCTGGGAAGGCTCCCGTCGGCCGCTGACCCTTGTCCCGTCACCACACTGTCTGTGCCCAGGGCTGGGGCACCGGCCTGAGAACCAGCTCCAGAAGCAGCCACTCAGTGAAGGGACAGCAGGGGCCAGGCCCGGCTTATTCTTTTGTTAGGAGGTTTTCAAATTCCGGACTTTCCAAAGGTGTGTCTCTGCGATAACGAGGATGCCAGGGATGTCACCGCTGGGTTGGAGCCAGGGGCACGCTAGACACGGCTGTCACTTCATGAGTCAGATGCCGCCCCACTGACCCGACCTCCTCGAGAGCCCGGGGCGGCGAGGGCTGGGCCCAGGTGGAGGCAGGACCTTGCTCAGCAGAGCCACCTCTGGGCCCACGGCGCGTGTGGCAGGACAGCCCAGCACTGGCCGTGCTGAAGCGCAGCAGACGGGTGACCCCGTTTGCCGACACCCCTCCTGAATTCCTGCCACGGCCGCAACGGCTCCTGCGGTTTTCTCCGATGAGAGCTACACGCTCTGGGCTGCGCCTCAGCTGGCTGCGAAGCCCCCTTTCACAAACCTGGGCTGATGCTTCTCTGCCACCCCAGGGCACACCCCGTCGTCAGACTCGCCTCTGCGCTCCGACGCGTGGTCAGAACGAAACCTGCCAGCGAGCCTGGCACCCGCACACCCACGACGGAGGCTGCGGGCAGCATGTGGCCGACGGACACACGGGGCAGCCCGTGTGGGCTCCGTCATGCAGGGAAGCTCTGACCACAGATGACCAGGTGCCCACGTGGGCCAAGGTCCCGCCAGAGGTCCCGGCAGAAGGGCTGATGTGGGTCCCGGGTGCCCCACCATGTGGGGCAGCGGAAAGCGGGGCCACTACGGCTGGTGCCCATGGTCCCCAGCAGCACTGTGCCAGAGCCATCAGCTGTGCCCATGGTCCCCAGCAGCACCGATGCCAGAGCCATCAGCTGGCCTGGCAGCACCAAGAGCTCTGGAGCCTGTTTGGGGCCTAGACCCCAGAGGTCACTTCTGCCCCTCAGCCCCTCCTCCCTGCCGCAGCCCTCCGCTGAGCGGTTCCAGCCCAGCCTCCTCCTCATCCCCAGACGGGTGGGTGGGTGGATGGAGGGAGGACAGACTCGCCCAGCAGTGACGGCGTGGGCGCTGGGGGGAGACAGCCAGGCCACGGCCACCTCTGCCTAAGCTGGGGGTGGAGCCTCCAGCAGCACAGCGGGTCCCCCCTAGAAAGATACTCTGGAGCCCGGCACACAGCCTGGCCTCTGCACGGGCTCTGCCTGGTGCAGATCGGCTGCCACGCGCCACCCGGGGAATGGCCCCCTCCAAAGCCAGCCCCACTGGGACCTATGGCCGAAGTCCTGGGGGTCTTCCTGGCTCCCTCTGCCGCTGCAGGGCAGAGGAGGCCCTGTCAGACCCCAGGGGGCCGCCTGCCACCGTGGGTGCAGCCAGGTGGGGGTGCCTGGAGTCTCCTGGCTCCCGAGAGCTGTGAAGGGCCACAGGCGTCTGTCCCTGAGGGGTAGGGAGGACCCTCACCAGTGAAGCCCTGGCCAGAGGGAGGGCGGCCCTCAGGGCTGGCAGGAGCAGGGCTGGGGGTGGGCAGGGAGCATGGCCCCCCCAGGCTGGGAGGGCCCCACAGTGGGGTGTGGCAGGAGTTCTGAGGGCCAGCCAGCCCAGTCCACATCGAGATGCTGCCCAAACACGTCCTGTGTCCCCACAGCCTCTTAGGAGAGGGCGGGGCTGGAAAGGGGGGCTCTGTGTTTTCTTTTCCTTTAAAATTAAATTCAGATTCACAGAGAAGTTGTAGGCTCCTCATCAAGAGCATTTTCCCTGTGCCCTCCGCAAGTGAGTTGCTGCCGGTTTGGTCCTCCCCCGAGACCTTACAACATCCCAGTATGTTCCTAATCTGATGACCACAGCACGGCTGTCCCACTGCCCCACTAACGTCCCCTGCGGTAGCACGATCCTCCTGCCTCAGCCTCCCGAGGAGCTGGGACTACAGGTGCGTGCCACTGCACCCGGCTAACTTTTTTACGTTTTTTAAGAGACGGGGTCTTGCTATGTTGCTCAGGCTGGTCTCGTACTCCTGGGCTCAAGCGATACTCCTGCCTTGGCTCACAAAGTGCTGGCATTACAGGCATGAGCTGCCGCACCCAGCCGCCAAGCACTTCTGACTCCTGAGTGCCAGGCCCTGTGCTTCCTGCCCCGCTGGACTGGCCATTTCTCTAAGAAAACCTGGTTCTTCCCACAGAGACCAGATCCAGGTGCCCAGTGGGCTCACTGATCCTGGGGTGTCGCTGCTCACTGGCTCTGTCAGAGCTGGAGAAGGTGTGTGCACACGGACGCGCACACAAACAAGTTCACTTTTGTATCTGTCTATAATGCAAATCCCAAGCTCAAGCACCCCCCAAGTCCAAGCCCAGGCTTCTCCTCGTTTCCCCCGTCCCAGGTCTGTGTCTGCCTCCTGCACCGGCCTCAGGCAGGGACGCCCCGGGTACCCTGTCCCCATCGCCACCCAGCCCTGTGCTCTGACCATGCCCTGTGTGGGGGTGTCCCCACCTCGCGGGGCCCCTGACTCCTGGACAGGGGCTCCCATGCCCCCCTGGGCCCCAACACCCACACTACTGGCCGATCCGAATGGCTTTGGGGCTGAATTGTTCTGGACGGGAAAGGGAAGGAACAAGAACGAGCCTCGGAGAAGTGAGAGGGTCCAAGAAGGAAGAGAGAGTAAGAGGGGAGATTTTACCCGAAAGAGCAGCTACCGCTAAGGAGACTGCTGAGCCCCGAGAGAGAGGCGCGCCCCCCACACCCGCCGTTTCAGGGCACCCCGGCCTCCTAGCCTCGGCATGAGAACTCACCTCGTCTGGAGCCGCCACCTGGGACCCTGCCCCACCCTGAGCCGCTCGGTTTGAGGCGGACACACACCGAGCGTCTGCGTTCATTTCCATTTTTACCCCCTGCTTTGGCGTTGGAAGCAACATGGTACCTTTTTATACTATATTTTTCTGGGACATTCCCTCTATATGGTGTGATTCCTAGAAAAAGAATTTATAGTACAAACTTTCCTTTAAAAATATGGCTCTTTTATGCTACTCTGCCGTAATTAACCACAGACAATTAATATTAAAACATGATCATCCCATAAGGCAATGAAATTCCCAGGAATTCTCCGCTGCACGTTGTCACTTTTATTGGCAAGGTTGAATTAGCAGCAGAGGGCACCTTGAATTCTAAAATCGTGGTACAATAACGGTTGGTTCTTCATAGATCCCATCTGATGAACACGCAAAACCATTTGTGCAACATGTGAAGAACAGAAATCACTCAGATCATGGAAAACATCCACTGGGAAGTTTGTGCATAAAAAAAAAGGAATCTATCCCTCTCAAGCCTGTGGCTTCTCTGGGGTCCGGAATCCAATTAGCAGAGGATTGTCTGAGCCACGCGCACCCCGCCGTGGTCAGCACCTGCACGAGACTTGATGGGCCTCAGGGGCGGCCGAGGCAGACACCTGCTGGCAACAAGCTACACAAAAGGCTCCTCGTGTGAAGACGTGGGTGGGAATTACAAAAGGTTAAGAGACTAAATATAAAAATCTTTTTGAATATAAAATCAATGTGCTTTGTTACTAAAATCTGGGTGCTGTAATTTAACCAAAATAGAGTTTAGAATATCTGGCAATAGTCCACACCTAGGACATCGTCTTCGCAATGCAATGTAAACCATCTATTCAAAAGTTAAAGACAATTGAATTACTGAAATATTTCATATCAACAAAACAATAAAATACTACGATTTGCAATGACGTATTACTGACATTAAGCCTCTGCAAAGAGGACGCATTTTTCTCTCTTCATTTTACTAATTTGTATAAATGGAAACCAAGTTTTTGGAGGGCTTGTTTTTTCACTTGCTGCTGGGTCCAGGAAAGGTGCTCTGTCCCCGAGTCCCGGCTGGGCGCAGGGTGGGTGCCGGTGGTCCAGTGTACCTGGCAGCCGTAGGCGACGCTCGAACCCCCCAGGGCCTGTCCCTTCAGATGGGGGCAGGGAATGGGCTGCATTTCCAGCCTCCTCCACGGGCAGTGGACCAGGGCCTGCGGTCCCCAACCCCTGGCAGCAGGGCAGGGCTGGATGTGCCCCTGGGAGAGCCCAGCAGCCTTGACCCAGTGGGTTGGGGCCGCCTTCCAGGGCCTCCCCGCGTGCCACCGCTGAGCACACCCAGGGCTGCAAAACAGAGGCCGGTGGCCGCATCTGGCCACATTTCCATGGTCCAGAGAACTGGGGGTGCAGAGCTGCTCCCGCCGTTGGGGAAGGTGTTCCAGCTACCCTGGCTGTCGGCACCGACAGGAACATGGAACATGTTGAAACATCGATAATTGCTTTTCAGTGTAAGACGACGCCCACTCTGCTTTAATTTTAGGTCTGACTCATGCCGCGGTGCTTCTCTAAGGCAGGTCGGAGCCCCCCTCCCCACCCTTCTCTTCGGCGATCGGCCCGACCTCCCCGCCCCAAACCCCTAACTGCTCAAAGGGCGTGAAATCCAGGGGTTGTCGGAACATTCGCTGTGTCCTGGGGCAGGTGGAGCTGGGAAGGGGGCCGGCACATCCCCACCTGTCGGGCGGCCCCAGCAGCAAAGGCCGTTGGTGAAGCCTGTCGGGTGCCCTGCTCTGCGAAGTCCACACCGGACCACGGGGGCTGCGCAAGTGCCTGAGCACAGCGGCCGGGGACGCCGTTAGCCTGAGACTGCACGAGACCCTCACACAGGATTGGAGCCGCCCCCACACTCCCGCTGGTCCAAACGCGTTAATAATGGAGACTGCGGGGCACTGTGGGGGTTACGCACAGGGCAACCCCATGTGCTTCCTCAGCCAGAGATGCGGGCTGAGGGCGTGACCTCTGCTCCCCATCCCCCCGCAGATGCGGTTGGAGGCCCCACCCTGCTTGTCTGTGCTCCCAGCAGGGCCCAGCAGCGTGTGCTGGGATGGGGTCCCCTCATTGCAAAAACGGCTGGTGGACTCATAGCACTTCTCCTTCAGGTGACAGACCTGGTCTCTGCGGGTACAATGCGCTTCTTATCTCGGTGTGGCCCAGCATGTCTGTGTGACCAAGTTCTGCACAATGGCAGAGGGCTCTGGCCTCCAGGAAGCTTCTTTAGAAGGGGTGGGCCCTTCTCCTTGCCCTGTAGGCTTCCTCCTTTCTGCTGCGGGAACAGGGGTGTGATGGCTGGAGCTTATGCAGGCCTTCAAGACCACGAGGTAGTGCATGAGGATGGCAATAGCAGAATAGGAAACAGAAACTGGGTCCCAGTGGTCGGGGAGGGACTTCACTTCTTCCTCTGGGCTTTTCCATGAAAGAGAAGTAACCATGGATGAGGTTGAAGTCACTATCGTGTTGTGTGTTGGAAGCAGTCCACCTCACCTAAGCACACGGCCTGCCTGGGATGATGAAGCCTGTCTAGCCTATGGAGGCCCTGCACCTCGTCTGGGCCAGCTGGAGAGGGTGTGAGTGGGGTAAGGCTGCTTTCGGTGAGCAGGAGGGTCCCCGTGAAGACCGTCTTTGCTTCTGGCTGTGCTGTGTCCACTGTGTCTGGTCGTGGGCAGGTGTTCATAATGCCTGTGACCGGACGGAGGGACGCCCAGACCTAGCGCCTCTGCCCGGTGCACGTTCCTGCGTCTCCCCTGCTCGGGGTCCGTGGATGGGCTTCAGCGGGCACAGCCACCTCGGAGGTTTCCTGGTCCCAAACTGTTTCCAGTCTCATGTTGAACGTCTTTTGACCTGAAGCTCCTGGCTGTGCTGGAGCCGTTGGGGTGGGAGACGCTGGCTGGTGGCTGGCCGGACGCGTGGACCGCAGGTGCGGTGGGTGCTGCGTGGGCGGGTCCCAGCAGCGCTGTCCCCACGGCCACAGAGTCGTGCTTTCACGGGAACCCTGCGTCTAGCAGGTGCGTGGCCCTCTCCCGGGAGGCACAGAGGCAGCCCGTAGAGCGGACAGGCACAGCCACCGCCAGCAACGCCGCAGGCCTTGGAAAGGGCTCCAGTCCTCCGCGAAGGTCTGGCCAGAGGGATGGACGCCGGAACCAGGAGACTAGTGAGGAAGCGCAGTGGCCGTGCCAGGGACGTGTGGGGACAGCGTTTGTTTGGTTTTGAGAATACTGAGTTCACTCTTACAAGGAAACAATTCCTGGCTTGTCCTGTGCGTGTGGGGAAGGCTGCAGGGTGCCACGGTTTAGTTTTCTTCCAGGATGACGGACGGAGAAAGGCAGCTAGGTCCCCTCTGGCTGCTGGTGAGGTCTCGTTCGAGGGCCCGTGTGTGGCCGGGCATGGGCCTGCTCAACTTGGCCCCCAGCCCTGCAGCTCTAGGGCTCTGCCCTGCCCAGCCTCCTCCGCCCTGCTGACCAAGGCGGAGGGTGCCAGGAGCTGTCGCGGACCTTGGGGTGACTCCGGTGGGTCCCTGACATGAGCCTTCCAGCCACCTGGGCACGAAGCAGCGGCGCCGTCCTGTTGAAGCTGTCGTCATCTTGGAGTCTCCTCGCACTTGCGGGTGAACCCGTCCTAGCCAGGACAGAGTGAACGTCTACAGTGACCTCACTGCAGAGCGCCGGGGAGTGGGACATGCGGCCAGAGTGTCCCCCACCCCGAGGGGCTTGAGGGCCGGGCGGGGGCTCAAAGGGCTGAGGGGGCTGGGTGTCCTTGCGCGTAGAGGGCAGACTCTCTACGGGAGAGGGGAACTGGCGGGAAAGTTCATTTTGGACGTCACGTGGAGAGGAGCCATGAATTCGATCGCGTCTGGCTGGAAGGTGGTGAGTGTGACGACTGTGTCTCAATGGCGCCATGGAGGAGACAAGAGCCATCGGACAGAGAGACGTCTGCATCGCACCCCTGTCCATCGCAGGTTGCCACAAAAGTGAAGCCCCTCGGCCGGGGCTTCCACTGCGCCTGGGCCCACGCAGCCCTGGCCAGGGGTCTGGATTTCACAGATGACACTCAGCGACCCCAAAAGTCACTCAAACTTGACAGTGTTTCTGGGGCACCAGACCGAATGCTTGGGCCTGGAGGACCCGCCCTGGGTGTTACTGATGACTCAGTTGTCCTGGTAGCGACCACCCCCGGGGGGCTGCAGCGTAGAGCCCCACATTGCCCAGCAATTCGGCCCCAAGAGGGACTTGTGCGTCCAGAGCCACCTGTCCAGGGTCCCTGCCTGGGCGGGGTCCCGAGTGTTCCCGGGCTGAATTCTGCCCAATCAGCCCTCCCCAAGAGGGAAAGACCCGGCTTTAAGCAAAGTAAAGGCAGGCAGGGAGCGCCGCCCCGGAGCCCAGCCCTCCCCGGCCCCTCCTCCCTTCTCAGCTGGGTCTCCGCGCAGGGCAGCCGGTCACCGGTCCTTCCCCCCAGGCTGCCCTCTGCGAAGGCCCGCCGGGGCCGCACATGGCTCAGGCAGGGTCCTGGGTGGACCGGACGCCGCTACAGCCCTCGCTTTACGGGTGAGGAGACAGGCACAAGCAGGCTCAGCGTCATGAAGGTGTCCCAGACACCGTGGGGGAGGGGCCTGGGCTGACCTTCCCGCGGCCACCGGGCCTGGGCCACACTGCAAGGGGTCGGGGGCCAGACCTGGCAGTTCTCATGAGGACAGGACATGTCCCTCTAGCTTCCCCACAGGTAACTTCCTTTGTGCCGGACACTCGAGTCACAGCAAAGCCAGGGACAAGCTGGAGCCCAGTGCCCGGGAGCGATGTCCATGGGAGAGGATCCACCCCAGGCCCGGTGAACCCCAGACCCGCGCGGCAATGACGCTGGCCTCACGTCACAGCGACAAGGACGGGGACGCTGCGCCTTGGCCTGGGTCGGTGCTTGCGGGAGGGCAGGTGGTGCTCATCCAGCGACGCGCGGACCTGCATTTCGGGGCCTGGTTTCAATAGGGACCTCGTTACTTGGCTCTGAAAACCTCTGCAAGTAGGAGGAGTGGCGCCCAGTGAGTATTTTTACGCAGAAATATGAGAGCTATTCCACCGATGCGGCATAAAATTGCTTCTATAAACCGAGGCGAAGGCAGACGGGGTGCGTGCCAGGCCCCCCGATCCCCTCAGGGCTGGACCAAGTTGGCGCCCCGCAGAGGCGCTGAGGCTCCTGCAGCCCTCAGGCTGTAGTTCGACCGTGGGGAAGGAAGCGGGGCCCCCTGCCCCCCACCCCTGCTGCCCGGGACAGCCCTTCCTGGTCTGCCGTGTGGGAAACAGTTCATGAGTTCCATCCTTCATGGCTTTTTCAGGCCCGTGTTTGCGCAGAGCCGGCCTCCTCTGCAAGGCAGACCCACCGTGGCCCTGGGGGCCTCTGGCCACCAGCCGGTCAAGCTTCTGGGCGGGGTGGGTGGGAAGGAGACTGGGCTCAGGCACCTGGAGGGGACACCTGGCCGCAGAGGGGTCCTCCTGAGGCCCCGAAAGGCCATCTCACTGCCACTTCGTCCCCACCTCAGCCGCGAACGACAGAACCTCAGGGAGAACGGGGCGCAGGGATCGGCCAAGAACGCTACGCAGAGAGGGGCCATCGCGGGCAATGACCAGGAGGGATGGGAGGGCCACATGGGGGGCTCGGAGTGACCAGGAGGGCACGGTGCTACCTGCTGAAACCACCTTCAGCCCTGCTGCCCGACAAGCAGCGAGGAGCCAGAGCCAGCCGAGCCCACACAGCCGTGCGGCCCGGGGGCCAGGAGCGCCTGGATGCAGATATGAGGAGGGCTTGGGCCTCGCTGGAGGAGCAGGACAGGGCACGGCCGGGTCACAGGGGCCTCAGGCTGGTGGGGGGCTGGGCCGCCCTGGGAGGGGGGAGTGGGGCAGGGAGGAGCTGGCCCTGCCCAGTGCCCGCTCCAGGGGTCCTGGCAGAAGAGCCTGGGCAGGTGGGAGGCAGCGAGGGGTTGAGGGGCAGCCAGTGTGGGGAGCTGCGTGGACTCCTGGCGGCACACGGGGTGCAAGTCTGGAAGAGGAGAGGCGTTGTGGAGGGCCGGACTGGATGGGCCCTGGGTGGGCTGGCGTCTCTGGGGTCCCGGCGGGAGTGGCCTGTATGGTGGGCGGGGCCGGGAGGAGTCGTACTGGCACCTGGGTGCTCCCGGCAGAGGCGAGCAGGGCGAGGGCTGGCATGGGGGGCGTGTTTGTGACGACCAGGGACATCCCGTCAGCCTGCAACTCTCATCCGTGCTGTGGGAGGCGGCCGTGCTCCTGGCTCTGTAGCACCCCCCCGCCCACCATGTCTCGGTTCTGGACGTCGCCCCACATCTCGGCTCGGCCCGTTTTGCCCTGTGGCCAGGCGTGGTCCCAGCTGTGAGGCTGGGGGGACCTTGGCTGTCAGCCAGGCCGCCCTGAAGGCCCAAACCCAAAGTGCCCGTGAACCTGTTCGGCAGGGACGTCTGTGGAGCCACCTGCTCGTCCCGTCAGAGCCTAGAAGGTCTGGGGTGCAGGGCTGTGGTGGGGGAGACGACACGCCACCGACGACCCCAGCCCCAGTGCGGTGCTCGGCTGAGCCACCTCCGTGCGCACGACGCCCGCCAGGGTCGTCCCCCCATCCCCGAATTAGGACGCAAACCACAATCACAGTGCGCCGGGTTACTCGAGGGGATTCGCTGTCACGGAACACACACCGCGGTGACTAAACTTTGGTTTAACTCCCCGGCTCAGCACCCAGCTCCCGTGAATAATTCCAGAACGATCTGTGGCAGACCCAGGCCGAGCGCGCTACAGAAGCGCAGTTTCACCTGCCACTGCCTGGGGCTGCACCAGGGGAGGCTCTACCCCGGCACCCGGAGTGGGACCTCGTGAAGATCTTGAGCTGAGCACGCAGCAGAACCAGCCGGAAAACCAGGCCACCGGCGCCCACAGAGCCTCGGGCGGAGGCCGCCATGGGGGCTCCGAGGCGACAGTCGTGGTCAGGGGTCGTGTCCAGGCTGACCACAGGCCTTGTGCCCCCGAGGCTCAGCCCGTGGCCTGCAGACCCGGGAATCCAGTGGATCCTGTGGGTGCCGCACCCCCAGTGCCCGCTCAGGGCGACACACGAAGGGACCCGAGCGGCCCGGGCCGCCCCCAGGACTGCGCGTTGGGTTTGTGCGGTAGGACAGCCACCCGGCCGCCTGCCAGGACACCCAGGACCGCCAGCCCCCGCCAGCATGGTGACCCCCTAAGGGGGTCCTGCTCAGGCCTGGTTCTGGGGCACCCGTCACCCCGCACCCCTGACTGCCGCGCCCCCACCAGCAACGGCCTGTGAACTGCACTCACCGGATTGGCTGTCGGGGGCGTCGTCCTGGCTGCAGAAAGCACCGGAATCCAGCCCTGGCTCCAGGTGTCCCCTGAGCAGGGGCAAGTCGGCACCGGCACCTTCCAGGGCAGCTCCGGGCTCCAGCATCCCCGTGGACAGGGGGTAAGGGATGCACTCGAAGCCACTGTGAAGAGAGGAGCAGGTTGGCTCTGTCCCCCCCCCCCGACATGGGTTGGCGGCTGGAGGGGCAGGTGGCCCAGGCTCTGACCCTGGGACGCGGGGCTCTGGCCAGGTGCTGGGGGAGGCTACAGGCTCCGTCCAGGGGTCACCATCACCGTCTCGGAGTGGATTCCTCGGAAGAAACCTCGACGGTTTCATAGCGAGGACCTGCCCCAGTGTGCGGCGAAAGGGATGTGTGTGATCACACGAACTCGCGACAGCTCCACAGGCAGCTTCTACCCGAAACACTTTGTAGAGGAGCCTCCACCCCTCACACACGGGATGCTGCCGCCGTCTCCCCCACAGACGCCGCGCGTGGGTCTGGGGCAGAAGACAGGGACTCGCTGCACGAGAGTCCTCCTCTGAGTCCCAGAGCAGCCCCTGGCCTTGGACGGGCCGCTCGGTGCTGGGCCTGGGTGAGGCTTGTCACACGCGCTTAACAGAACAGCGGGGCGGTAAAGGTTGGTGAGCTCGTGGGAGACACCACCGCCTACGGCACAGCTCAGTCCTGGAGTCTGTGACATGATTCTTAAAGACGATGAGGAAAAGGGAAGAAAGGAAGGAAGGAAAGGAGAGAGGAGGGAGGAGGGAGAGAGGAGGGAAGAGGGAGGAGGGAGGAGGGAGAGAAAGAGGTGAGAAGGAGAGAGGGAAGGGGGCAGGCGGGTGGCGAAGGAAGGACAGAAGCTGGTCAGTCTCCCCCTCTCTGGTCCCCTCCCCTGCCCTTCCTCCCCGGCCCTCCGTCCTGCCCTCCACTGGATGGGCACCAGGGCGCCGTGTCTGTGTCCCCCTCACTCACAATGGGGTCTGAATGGATGTCTCCTGGTTGTCTTCGTCCACCTTGAAGAAGCTGACCGCGGAGTAGGCTGGCAGCTGCACTCGCCTGACGCCCGCTGAGATCTGCAAGACCCGGCCGTTCTCATCTTCCAGGAGAGAAGCAGGAGAAGCCCTCAGTCCGTGCGCAGCAAACGCAGGCTCGGGTCTCCCTGGACTCCGCCAGGGGCAGGGGCCAGGGTGGGCTTTGGTGGGGCAGCGCTTAGGACTGAGCCGGCCCCTGGTCAGGCCCTGCTTGCCTCCTCCAGCCTCTACTCCTCCCCAGGGCCACCAGAGGTCTCCCCCTAGCCCTGGGGTCCCTGCTGCCCCTCGCTTGAGTCCTGGAGCCCGGGTCTCCTATTCTGGGCCTCAGGGCACTCTGGCCCCATCACTGCACTGGCCTCCCACCTGCACGTGCTGGGAGGGCCTCTCCTGGATAACCAGCCCCACGGGTCACTATGCCGCACACCTGGCCTGCAAGGGATACCGCAGGGAGCCTGTGTCCAAGGCTGACCTCCGTGGGGTCCTCGTCACCTTGGGCAGACATCACAGCTCTCTATCCTTGCCCATCCCCCACCTTGACCCCAGGCGTGGGCCCCCCTACCGAAGTACCCAGCGCAGGGCCTGGCACACAGTTGGTGCCCACTAAGTGCCTGCTGAGCGGGTGCACGAGGATCGCCAGCACCAGCTGCTGTGGGGGCAGGTGTTGCAGCCCGTGGGTCCTGCCCCAGGGAACCTCAGGCTGCAGGCAGCTCCCAGAGGATGGTGCTGAGGAGTGGACACCACCGTCCCCCCAAGTCACTGAGCACAGAGCTTCTGGGCCCTGCTGGGCAGGTGGGGGTGGCGCAGCTGGGGGTCCGCCACAGCCAGGGACCTGACAGAAAGGAGTGCTGGGCAACTGGCAGCGTGGCTTGGGCACCGGGGGAGGGGCAGGGCGGCCGTGCCCAAGAGGGCCAGGAGGAGGGGGAGGGAGGCCAGTCCTGAGCTCCCAGAGTGGTTGCTGCACGCTGGGGCAGGCTTCCGGACTCGCAGAGGAATCGGGGAGTGACTGGGTTTCTGAACACTTAGGACACGCAGAGCAGCAGACACAGGTGGGCTCCCACCTGAGGCAGCAGGGGAGAGGGGCCCGACTCCAGGGCTGCCTCCTGGGGACCGCCGGTGAGCATCAGGTCCTCCCCCCCACATGTAGGGCCCAGGGGCTGGTCCTGTGGACTCTGCGAGGTCCAAGCCCCGTGGGGAAGGAGAGGCCGGCAAGAGCCACTGGCCAGCACCAGCAAAGGCTTCACTGTCCAGCCTCTTGTGCCACTACGGAAAAGGCAATGCAATGGACAGATACTAGCAGTGCCTTTGGCTTGGGAAGAAAAGACGTCAAACATAGTGTTAAAAACCAGTGTGGTCTGATCACCGTCTGTACCAGGAGGAGTCGCTGGGACCGCTCTTCCCTCCTACTCAAAACAGCCCAAAGAGCAAACTGTAATTAACATGTTTTCAAGACCCTGGGCACCAGGCAACTGAGGACAGTGGCCCTGGGAAGGTGGGAAAGACAGGGTGTGAGTCTGTGACTGCCCAGGCCACCGCCTGGAGAGAACATGCGGGGTGGTTAGGTGCAGAGAGGGGAACTGAGGCAGAGCCCAACAAACCCCCTCACTTGAGGAGCTGATAATCTGGGGTTCACGAGGCACAAGGTCAAAGTTTTAGCGTTTGGAGGACAGGTGGCCAGGAGGAGAGCATTGCCCAGACAGTAGACCCTGGCGGTCGGCGGGGGCCCCCGAGCACCCGGCAGGGCACAGATCAGCACATGCACATGAGGACCCTCCGCGAGGCTGAGGAAGAACCGCCTGAAGGACTCAGAGAGACCACGGCCTGGGGCTCCGCAGGGCTGGGCATGGTCCTCGTTCCATCAGCCAGGCTGGAAAACTCAGAAGTCACAGAAACTGAGTAGCATTCTCGGAAGGGTTTTGCTTCAGTAATGGGGAATAATTAGTCTGAGGCAGAGCTCTCCTCCAGACCTGTCTAACAGATCATAAAAGCAAGACCTGAAAGGATTACACTGTCTCCAAGTAACTTAACTGTGGCCCAGAACAAAGCTCCAGAATATTTACAGGAATACAGAAAACGTCCAACACCCAGTAAGGTAACATTTACAATGCCTGGCATCCAATCAAAGATTACCAGGCACGAAAAGAATGCAGGAAAGCACGGCCTATAACGAGGAGAAAAATCGATGGATTGAAACCAACCCAGAACTGACACAGATGTTAGAATTAGCAGAAAAGGACGTTTAAAGAGTTGTTATTATTATAACTGCATGCCATGTGTTCAAAAGTGAAACAGAGACATGGAAGATATTAAAAAGAACAGAGTCAAACTTCTAGAGATGAAAACCACCCTGGATATGATCCACAGCAGGCCCATCGTGGCAGGAGGAAGATCTGTGAACTTGAAAACACAGCCGACCGTGGGCAATGTGGGGGTGGGGGCATCGACCTGCGGCGAAGTCAAAAACTTGTGGATAATTTTTGACTTCCCGAAAATTTTACTAATAACTTATTGTTGACTGGAAGCGTTACTGATAACATCAACAGTCGATTAACATGTATTTGGTGTGTTACATGTTTTAAATACTGTATTCTCACAGTAAAGTGAGCTAAAGAAAATAAAATCGTATGAAGAGAAAATGTATTTGCTATCCTTACGTGCAAGTGGATCATCATAAAGGACGTCATTCTTATCATCTTCGTGCTGAGGAGGCTGAGGGGAAGGAGGAAGAGGAGGGGTGGGTCTCCTCGTCTCAGGGATGGCAGAGGCGGAAGATCTGCACGTAAGTGGATCCGCACAGTTCCAATCTATGCTGTTCAAGCCTCAACTGTACAGCTATAGAAACTGCCCAAAAGAAAACACTGAGAAAACAAAGAATAAAAAAGGAAAAAAAGAAGGAAGGAGGGAGGAAGGGAGAGAACCAGCGAACAGTGGGGCAATTTCAAGCAGCCTATACATGGGTGATACATAGGAGAGGCTGTGACAGGAAATTTATTGGAAGAAATGGCTGGAAACTCCCAAATTTGATGAAAGCCTACAGAGGCAAAAAGCCAAACGAACCCCAAGCACAAGACACACAAAGAACATGATACTATGTCACATCAGAATCAAATTGCTCAAACCATCGATAAAGAGAAAAAGCTCTTGTTTCTACAGAGAAACAAAGACGAGGATGACGGCAGATTTCTCATGGGAAACAATGCAAACAAGAAGACAATGGAGCGACATCTTTAAAGGACTGAAAGATAAGATGGAATTTTATGTCTGGAAAAATATCTATCACGAATGAAAGCAAAATCAAGATGTTTCCAGTCGAACAAAAGATGAAAGAATTCCTGGCCGGCACACCTGTACTACAAGAAATTGTTAAAGATTAAGTCCTTCAAGGCAGGCGGGGTGCAGCGGCTCACACCTGAAATCCCAGCACTCTGGGAGGCCGAGGCGGGAGGATTGCTTGAGCCCAGGGCTTCATGACCAGCCTGAGCAATATAGCCAGACCCTGTTCCTATGAAATATGAAAAAATTAGCCAGGCGTGTTGGTGGCACCTGTAGTCCCAGCTACTTAGGAGGCTGAGGCAGGAGGATCACTTGAGCCCAGGAGTTTGGGGTTGCAGTGAGCTGTGATTTCGCCACTGCACTCCCGCCTGGGTGACAGAGTGAGACTCTGCCTCAAAAAATAAAATAAAATAGGCCAGGAGCAGTG
Source organism: Avahi laniger (assembly GCA_963575035.1). Classification (NCBI taxonomy): domain Eukaryota; kingdom Metazoa; phylum Chordata; class Mammalia; order Primates; family Indriidae; genus Avahi; species Avahi laniger. The sequence continues at coordinate 15,686 of CAUYSK010003163.1, forward strand.
GCTCACGCCTGTAATCCTAGCACTCTGGGAGGCCAAGGTGGGCGGATTGTTTGAGCTCAGGAGTTCGAGACCAGCCTGAGCAAGAGTGAGATTCCGTCTCTACCAAAAATAGAAAGAAATTAATGGGACAGCTAAAGATACATAGAAAAAATTGGCCGGGCATGGTGGTGTACACCTGTAGTCCCAGCTATTCGGGAGGCTGAGGCAGCAGGATTGCTTGAGCCCAGGAGTCGGAGGTTGCTGTGAGCTAGGATGATGCCACGGCACTCACTCTAGCCCGGGCAACACAGTGAGATTCTGTCTCAAAAATAATAATAATAATAATAATAAAAACCAAAAAACTTTTGCTAGTCAAAAGACAGCATTGAGAAAATGAACAGATAAGCCACGGGTTGAAAGAGAACATTTGCGAAGATATACCTGATGAAGAACTTATATCCAGAGTACATAAAGAACCTTAACTCACCAATAAAAAGACAATGCAATTTTTTAAAATGGGTGAAATATTTGGATAGCTGTTTCTCCAGAGGAGATCTACAAATGACCACTATGCATGTGAAAAGCAGCTCAGCGTCGATAGTGGTCAGGGAAATGCAGATCGAAGCCGTCAGGAGATCCCACTTCACACCCACAGGGGGGTCACTGCCAGATGGGCAGAGGGTGCCAAGTGCTGACAAGGGCGTGCTGGGGCCAGCACTCCGGCTCGTTGCTGGTGGGATTGCAAAAGGGAGCGGCCCTTTTGGAAAAATGGTTCGGCAGTTAAACATGAATCTACCACATGGTCCAGCCATTCTGCTTGTAGGTACACACCAAGATAAATGAAAACCTATGTCCACACAAAAACTTGTATACGAATGTTCAAAGTAGCATTACTTCCAACAGCCCAAGGTGCAGGCGACTCCAGTGTCCATCAGCTGACGAGCTACGGGCTAAGGGAACACTGCTCCTCCACGAAGAGGAAGGGAGTCTCGCACACACACACACACACACACTTGCACGCATGCACACGTGTGCACACTCGTTCATGCATGCACATGCGCATGTGTGTACGTTCTCGCACACCCATGCCCGCGGCTGATCCCTGTTGGCAGGAGCCCCTGCAAGCCTGCTGTCCCTTCTGCTCTGCTCCGGGCAACGGGGACTCCTGCGCCGTCACCACCGGGAGTCAGGAGCCCCACACGGCACCTCATCTGCGTTTCCACTGCTTAAGAACCTGACGCTGTTCGTCTTTGGGAAAAGGCAGATCATCCTCCTGGAGACACTTACTCTTGGCGACCTCCCCACTGTCCTGCTGCAGCTGAACCTTCAACGTGAAGAAGGATCCTTGGGCCACTTCCATCACCTCTGGGCCCAGAATCACCATCCTCGTAGCTTGTGCTGGAGGCAGCAGAGTGTGGCATTAGTGGCGGCTGGGAGCGCGCCTTGGGAATCCGCCCCCACCAGAGGTGCTCCCGGGGGAGCTCGTGCGACAGCTACAGACACAAGCACGGCCGTCACCGCAGAGAGTGACCCCGTAGCCACTAAAAGGAAGACGTGAGGGTCTGCTGTAACAACCGGAGCACTGCGTTTCTAAACAGCGCTGAGCACACTAAACGAACGGCAAGGGTCCCCCGAGCACTGAAGAGGCGGAAGTGAGGGATGCAGGGGCCGCTGGGTGTTCATGCCAGTGGAATGTTCCGGCAAGTCTTCCCGCTGGTGGGGACTCAGGCCCGACATTCCCTGCGTCTGAGTCAGCACCTGGAGGTGTGGACGTGGGGCTGCCAGAGCAGGGCCTGGACAGGGCGGGCTCCCGAGGGCCGGCTGGCGCCTCCTGGCAGCCAGGGCCACCCCCGCTCCACCGGACCACAGTGTCGCTGCTGTGGGAGCAGCCAGAGCCGGCTTTGCGCCCAGGTCCCACTGCCCCGGCTCCCCCTACAGAGCCACCTCTGTCAAAGCACAGGGAGGCCTCAGACGCCAACGCGGGAAACGCTTGGCTCTGCGCCAGGCCAACTTGAGCGGGCAGAGCGAAATCCACCTGCGACGTCCTGGGAGAAGCTGTAGTCTTGGGCGCAGAGTGACAGGGCGCCCCAGGGAGCCGGGCTGGGGGTGCTGGGGAAGTGCCCTGGGCATCTGCCACCCGGGCGGCTCCCTGTGGTGCTCTGGAAGGATCTCCCTGCCCTGGGGAAGCCCCACCGGGTGGATGGAGGCTGCGAACCAGGCCTCCCGCCTGGAGACCCTCTTCTCTCAGGTGAGGTCACCAAGACACTCCGGTGGGCCTGGGGCCCCAGGGAGGCTCCACCTGAGGAAAGGTGTCGTGCCAGGCCCCTTGGGGATGCCCTCGGTGCTGGACTGGGTGCCAGGACTCCGCCCTGTGCTCCCAGCCACTCCCACCCCTGCCTCCGCCAGAGTCTGTACCGGGGCAGCTGTTGCCACCCTGGTGCCCACTCCAGGTGGCGCGGGGGGCTGCCCGGCCCAGGCTTCCTGGTGCCATCGGCAGAGCCAGAGTCAGCTCTGAGCACCTGCGTGTGCGTCACAAACTTGGCACCAAGGTTTGGATGAATAACTCGTGTCTCTGGCCAGACTGACCCCTGGGGAAGCACCTTTACCCATGGTCTATGGAGAGGCTGTCCAGATGCCATCAGGAACAGCACAGGGCATGGGAAAGTGGCCTGGAGAGGCAGCCCCCAGCGGAGGCCAAACTGGTTGGCCCCTTTGTGGGCCATGGGCCACCTTGTGGCCACATCACAGTGTAGAGAGCTCAGGGGAGCTGGACAGGCAGCATAGACACTCAGGCCACCCAGACACTCAGGCCCATGTGGCTGGGAGGCCCGTGGCTGGGAGAGCCGTGGCTGGGAGGGCCCACTTGCAGCAGGACCACTTGGGACCGAGGTCTGTCTCAGGGCCTCTGCTTGTCCATAAGCCCTTTTGAAATCAAATTGGAACATGCTTTTTCTAAAAGGGGGAGGGATTTTACTTTATTTTATTTTCATGCCCCCAAAGGGAGAGATTTAGATTCCGCTTCATCCCAGCCTCTCCCCAGTGTGCTCTAAGACCGATGCCTCCCACGTGACTGCCGGGGCCGGGCCATGACCCCACAGTGGACGCACAAGGCCAACAAGACAGCTGGGGACACCTACCCGCTGGGTGGCCGTTGATCCACAACCCGCAGTAGACGACTCCCGAGCAGTGGGCCATGCTGCCCAGTCCACTGAAGACGTCACTGTGCCACTGTCCCTGCAGAGAGAACCGCGAGGCCTGAGGCCAGGGCCTCCGCAGGGACTCGTGTGGCCCTCGGGGACCACAGGCTGCTGGAAAACCCCATCGTCCTGAGGGCCCGGCAGCCTTTCCTTTGGCGGTGAGAAACTACATTTTACTAGAATTTGATTCCATTTGCTTTGCAAAATATACTCCCTTTTGAATGTTAACGATGCCAGGAAGTGTGGGAACAACGCGCAGCGCAAATGCAAACAATCGCCACCTCACAGCGCACTCTAGGCACAAACCCTGTCCACACAGAGCCGTTGCGCTGTGCCGTGTCGCACGGGAGACCCAGACCTGCAGACCACAATGCCGCAGTGTTAGGACCACGGTTGCTGGCTGTTTGTCACGCCGCTCGCTTATAAAGGAAAAGGCCAATTAAAACCACACACCCGGGAGGGGTCCGTCCCTGCACCCCCAACGCTGCCTCCCCCGCCGTCCGCCTGTGTTCTGAACCGCACTCACACGAAGTGGAAAAATGAGGTGAAGTAGCAGGAACATTATTTTCATGGAAAATTTCAAGATCGTAATGGTATTTTATTTCACTACAAATGACTTCTATTAGAAGAAAAATTAACCAAAGGCACGTTTTTGTTCTATTCACTCTTCCGCAGAAGTTAATTGGGCTCCTGCTTCCCTGCCGGCCCTCCCGGGGCGCCTGTTCTCGTGGGGCCCAAGATAGGGCTGCAGGGCTCAGGGACGGCCTTTTGGGGCTTCTCCAGGGACCCCAGACCTGGGCCATGGGGAGGGAGTGCAGTGAGGGTGGGAGCAGTGGACAGTGCGATCTCTCCCGGGACACGCTGGGAAAGCCTGGGGTCAGCTGCTCGGGGAGCCGGGTCACAGCAGGAGACAGCGCCAGGGGGGCCCAGGGCTGCGGCAGGGGCGGGGCAGCCTGCAGCTGCTGCCCTGGAGTGGCTCATGCCTCCAGGCTGGGGGCACTGAGACAGCTGGCAGCCCGTGTGGGCGCCTGGCAGTGGCAGCACAACAACTCCCAGCTCCAGGAGAGGCCAGGCTGCCCACTGGGGGTTGGGTGGTAGAGGCATGGCTGCCACCATGGACAGGGCCCTTCCTCCTGAGGTCCCCCAAGCCACCCCCACCCCCAGGAGGCTGTCTTGGAGCCACAGGGGTGACCTTGTCCCTCCAGCACCAGACCCCAGGCTCTGCCCTGAGGCTGCACCAGCTGGGTTCCTGGAATGCTCCGTGCCGGGCGCTTGGCTAGCGTCACCCCGACAACCCACGATGGGAAGAGCCAAGGGTCACTGGGCTCTGGGCCCCTGGGGCGAGCTGCCACGGCGCCGACAACAATGGCTGTGAGGCCCCAGAGCCTGGCCACGACCCAGGCCAAGTGTGGGTGAGGTGAGGTGAGAGGGGTCTGTGTGCAAACGCCCAGAATCGGCTCGGGAGCTCCCAGCTGCACCACCCACCACCGCTCGGCGTGCCCAGAGCTGCACCCCGTGCCCCCACCCGCCCCCGGGACCCTCCTGCGCAGGCCTCCTAGGTCTCCTGCATGCGCCTCCGCCCACACTTCTGTCTCTACTCGTGTCCACGCGGGGACCCTCTGAGGGCTGGCGGTGAACTCATCACTCCGCCGCCACCGCGAGCGAGGGCTCAATCAGTGCGAGGCTGACAGGCCCTTCAGAGGCGCCTGGGGCCCACGTCACCGCCAGTAACGGAATCGTGATGCTTCTGTCGTCTGGAAAGCACCTCGGAGGCAGGTGTGGGCATAAGTGGCCACGCGCCCGTCCACGCGGGAGCACCTGCTGTCAGGAGGAGCCAGACACGCGCAGGTGTCAGAGATGCGCAGGGGGTCCGGGCGCTGGCGGCTGGCTGGAGCTGCGGCGCACAAGCAACCTCAGGTCAGGGCTCTGCCTTGCGGTGTCCGCCCCCAAGCGAGGGCGGGCGGCCCCAGAACCCGAGCCCACGCAGCAGGTCGGGGCACACCAGCATCCGGGTGAGCAACGCCGCTAACTGACGGCGGCGTCTTGTCTGATGCTCTGAATCACGCATTTGCAAAGTCTGCCGCTCCCCAGTGAGTCGACACGCATCCAAAGTGTGAACGAATACATATTAACACGGTGTCGGGGGAGGTTCCTCGCCACACCTGCTGACGACACAGGTGACAGCCCGGCCAAGAGCCCTGGTGCGGCCACCTCCTCCTGCTGGGCCTCCAGGCAGCGGGGCAGGGCCCAGCGCCCCGTGGTGAGGCCGGGGACCCAGAAGTGGGGTGTGCACGGTGCTGCAGACATAAACCTCCAGAGGCCAGTGCCACCTGCTTTCTTTCCTCCCTGCTGGCGATGCCTGGCATGCAGGTGAGGACAGGTGAGGCATGCAGGTGTGGGGCAGGGGACACGGCGCGTGGGGCCAGGTCCACACCCAAACTGAGCAGAACCAAGATGAACAGTGGACTCGACATCAGGACATGGTCACGCGGGAATGGACTGAAGCCCAACAAAACCCTTGGTTGCCGAGGCAACCCCGGGCCGTGAGGGTGACGCTCCGTCACGGGGCCAGCGGGAGACGGGCCCTGCACAGCTCGGCCCTCCCACCCCTGCCTGCCGTGCCGGGGCTCCCTCCCAACTCCCATGGCTGCGGCGGAGCACCCAGCTCCCCACACGGCCTCCTGGACCCTGTGGGCTTTGTGACTTCCTCATCGAAGCTTTTGATGATCCCGGCTGGGCTGGGCTGGGGGACTGCTTTGGTGCTGTCCCAATTACGGACAAGCTGGTGAGGCGGCTCACGCTTGTAATCCCAGCACTCTGCGAGCCGGGACGTGAGCAATGCTTGAGGCCAGGAGTTCATGACCAGCCTGGGCAATACAGCAAGACCTCCTCTCTACAAAAAATTTCTAAGAATTAGCTGGGCGTGGTGGCGCCTGTATTCCCAGCTACTGGGGAGGCTGAGGCAGGAGGATCACTTGGGCCCAGGAGTTCGAGGCTGTCATGAGCTATGATCACGCCACTGCTCTCTAGCTGGGGCGACAGAGTGAGACTCTGTCTCTTAAAAAAATAAAAACTACAAATAATTTTTTAAAAACTGAGCTGGAATGGGTTGTAAGAACTGAGTACTTGACTCCTTTCTCATTTCAGGAGGCACTTCCTAGTTAACAACGCTGTTTCTCTTTCTGAGACTGTCCTGGAAGTGACTCTGGCTGTGACGTCTCCTCCCGTTTCCAGCACCCCTGGGACACGCCGAGTCTCTGTCCTTGTCACAAGTCCATCTGCCCAGGGCTGGCCAACATGCCAGGGGAGCCCGGCGGGCTGAGGGTGGGCTCTAATGTTTGTGGTCCAGAGGCCGTGACCCCTCCAACCATTGCCAAATGTCGGGCCTGCAGCAGGTGAGGCCTTTCGCTGAGGTCACTGCCTCCTGCAGCAGGTGGGGGCCTGGGGACCAGCCGCCCAGCCCCCTCAAGTCACCCCACACATAAGGATCCCGCCGGACCCTCCTGCCTGGGCCCGGCAGCTGCTGAGGGGACCGGAGCCTGGGGGGCCCTTCCCAGCACACCTTCGTGGGACGAGTGCCCCCCAGTCTTCAGGGACAGGCATCTGCCCTCACCCCCAGTTATCAGTGGGGCCACCAGGCACCGTGTCTGACCTCCCTGGGCCCAGTCACGCACAGTGTGACCTGCCAGGTGTTCTGCTGGCGCAGAACCAGCTGCGCTGACACCTGCAGACATCTGAACCCACAGTTCCCTGGAGGCTCTGGCAGCCAGGCCCTCCTCCGCCCCAGGGTGGGGGCGGCAGGAGGAGCAGTTTACAGAGATACACCTGCTGCCAGGAGGCAGCACTGGCCACTGCCTGACACCAAGGCCACATCCCTTGAAGGTGTCCGCCAGTCCTGCCCCTGCACACCCTTTGGTGACTGCTGACTTCCGTGGGAGCTGCTCTTGCCTGGGGTCTGGGGTCTTTTCTCTGAATTGAGAAAATCTGGGCCCAGGTAGGAGCTGTAAGGGACGGCCAAGGGCAAATCCTGATGCAAAAAAGAAAGACATCGGGGAGAAGCACACTACTCTCTAGTCCTTCTAGAAATTAAATGAATGAAAAGCAGAACACTGGCGGCTGCGTGGGGTGCGGCACACAGGGCAGCTCAGGGCAGAAGGGCCGAGAACCTGCCCCGGGGCCTCAGTGGGGCCCAGGTGCAGCGGTGAGAAGGCGAAAGGTCAAGCCCACGCCGAGGAGAATCCGCAAAGCTGCCGTGAAGAGGCCCCTTAGCTGGGGGCTCCAGGACCAGACTGGTCAGCGAGGGGGTGGCCAGGAGACAGGGCGTGTGGCACCGCTGCAGAGGCGGCGACTAAAGGGCGAAACTGGGCACACGCCTGCGGCACGTGGGGCTTACAGATTAATTGTTTTTATTGTCAAGAGGGCTGATGCTGATTAGGACGGATATTTAAAAAATAACGAGAGAGAGAGTAACGTGTTGATGAGGATGTGGAGAAATCTGAACCCTCGAGCACTCTTGGCGGGAATGTAAAATGGCGCAGCCGCCGTGGAAAACAGTGGCTGCTTCCTCGAAAAATTACAAATAGAATTACCAGCAATTCCACTTCTGGTTATATACCTCGAAGAATCGAAAGCAGGGTTTCTAAGACATATCTGCATGCTGATTTTTGTTGTTTTTCAGAGACGGGGTCTCGCTCTGTCGCCCAGGCTGGAGTGCAGTGGTGCCCTCAGAGCTCACTGCAGCCTCCGACTCCTGGGCCGGAGCAATCCTCCCACCTCAGCCTCCCGCGTAGCTGGGACTACAGGTGTGCGCCACCACCACGCCTCGCGAATTTCTGTAGAGACGGGGTTTTCCCATACTGCTCAGGTGGGTCTCCTAAGACTGGGCTGAAATGATCTTCCTGCCTCAGCCTCCCAAAGTGTAACAGGCGGAGCCACGAGGCCCGGCCCACACATCCATGTTCACGGCAGCCTTAGTTGCACCAGCTTAACTGTGGAAGCAGCACACGTGCCCACTCGTGGACAAACTGAGAAGCAAAGAGTGGTGCATGTACAGCAGGGTATCGTTCAGTCTTAAAAGGAATGAAGTCCTGACATGCTGCGGCATAGCTGAGCCTCCAAGACGTGACGCTCGGTGACATAAGCCAGTCACAGAACGGCAAACGCTGTCCGGTCCCACTGCCAGGAGGGTCCCGGAGCTGTCGGATCCATAGAGAGAAGGCAGAACGGTGGTGCTGGGGGTGTGGAGGGAGGGGAGTCGTGCTTCCTGGGGACAGAGCTGCAGCTGGGAAGATGAGACAGTTCTGGAGATGGTGGTGATGGTCGCACAACGTGAGTGTGCTCAGTACCACTGAACTGTGCACTTACAGATGGTTCAAATGGCAAATTTTATGTGTATTTTATTTACAGTTTTTTTTTCTAAAGAGGGCTAAATATTTGATTAATGACACCCTAAGGAAAAACCATTCCTGCACTCGAGCCGCCATGCCCAGCCGAGCTGCCCCCACCCCACGGCCTCCCCGCGCCAGGTTGATGTCTTTCACGTCTCACACAGGGGCCGGAGGTGGAGAAGGCGCCTGACAGCCAGCCGGCGCTGACATGCACACCTCGAGAGCCTTAGTGACGAGGGGCAGGTGACAGGCCTGGCAGTTAGTTTTTCTCCGACAAACGGCCGTGTAGAAATCCCTTGCTGCCTCTGCAGCGAGGTCTGAGGTGGCCCCGTGGGCCCCATCCTGATCCCGAGGGTCCAGGCGGCCTCGGGCGCCCTTCCCCATTCACGCGGTTTGGTCTGGGCAGGAGAAAGGCCTCCACTCAGTCACACCGGCGCTGCGAGCAGGAGGCTGGAGGGAGCGTGGAGTCAGCAGCTGCCTGCGCGGGACACGTCTGCCGGCGACTGCAGGCGTGAGTGGCTGTGCCACCCGGGCCACCGCGGTGCAGATGGGCGGCGTGTCCCCAGGGTGCTCAGGACCACGGGCCTGCCCTGGTGCGTGGACGCAGCCTCGGAAACGGCTTGCAGGTAGCACCTGGCCAGGCCAGCTGAGGTGGCCACAGTCCTCTGGGCCCAAGTCTTGGAAGGGTGGGATCACTGGGCACCGTGAAACGTGGGCCACACAAAGGTCTGCACAAGGCTTTCCTATAAATTCTCCGCGAAACTTGCTGTGGAATTCAAGGCTTGAGCACCAGGAGGGAAAACCAATCCGATCCGAAAAGCTCCCAGGCGGATCGAGCCACGCGCAAAGCCGCCTCCCCAGGCAGGCCCGGCTCCCAGGCGTCCTCAGCCAGCCGCGTGGCCAGAGCCCACGCAGTCACAGGGCATTTTCTGTCCGCCCAAATCGTCAGCTGGGAGCGAAGCCTCTCTAGCTCCCGAGGAGGAGACCTCTCCCACGAGGCCCGAGCCTGGGCGCGGTGCCCATCCGCGGGGCTGGGCTGCCCCCTGGTGGAGACGCCGAGGGTGCCCTGAAGCCCGTCAGCCCCAGGATGTGAAGGAGGGTGACTTCCCTACCCTGTGCCCTCTTGGCTTTTTGCAGGCTCAGGAGGGGAGGCCGGACTGGGGCCCAACAGTGCCCAGACCACTGGTGACCAGTGGGCAGCCAGGGCCCAAGGTAGAGCCCTGGTGGTGGCCAGAGGACCCACGGTGTAGACCCTCCTCTGGGGACAGGGCTGTGAGGGAGGACAAAGCCTTTCGTGATTCTCTCACAGAGGGGAGGAGCCTGGCGCAGGGGGGCAGCGGGAACAGCTCCCCACTTCACTCAGGGCAGAACCCAGCTCGGCCAACACACCCATGGGACGAGTCTTCCCCGAACTGCAGGGACTGGGAGGGCCGAGTGTGCAGAGCAGGGGCCTCAGGCTGATGCCAGAACCCCAGGGACAAAGATTGCTCTGCCCCTTCTGTTTGGGAGACCAGCTCCGTGCCTCAGTTTTCCCATCCATAAAATGGGGCAAGGAGCACCTTGAGGGTTCTGCGGGCTGACGCGTGTGAAGGGCGTAGAACAGCACCTGGAGTCCAGGGAGTGAAATCAACATCACGACCTAACAGCTCTGGGGCTGCGCGTCAGACGCTCGGCCCAGTCTTCCCAGCCCAGCAAGTGCAGTCCTGGGCAGGGGTCAAGGTGTGGTGGGGGGCGGGTGAGGGAGGCGCCCCTTGCCCAGCCCTGCTGGCTGAGGAGGTGATTTGTGGCTGCCTGTGACTCGCTGTAAAGGTCAGCCTGGGCTTCCGTCTGGCCATGGCGTTTGCACACGAGCGCTGGTGAAAGCTGCCAAGGGCACCGGCCCTGCCAGCAGGGGCTCGGGGAGGGCGCTGCCCGATGACCAACTGCCTTGACAAGGGCTTTGCCATCCCAGGACTGGCCGGGCGGTGCTTTCTGTTCTGTCAGCAGGGAAGGTGGGCGGCCCCACATGGGCCCAGCCCCTCCCCCCATCTGCTCCCGCTCAGTAAGGGCTCCGAGCCAGCCCCAACAGATCGCCCTCAGCTCCGGCTGAGGCTGGGCCCTGTGAACGGTTCTCCTCTGCCAGCGGGCGATGCCCGGCCTTGTCGAGAGGGCGCGGGTGTGACTCGGGGTGGGGGCTCCCTTTGCAGAGTCCAGGGTGTGTATTTAACTCCTCAGGCAAGGGGGCAGGGGCCTGAGGAGCCCGCGGTGGTATCCCTTCTCTGGCCAGCGTCTCCTGCACCCCAGGGGTGGCTCCTGGGGAACGCTCCACCCTGGCACCCTGGAACTCCACCACCTGGAGCTGCAGCTACAGCCACGCCCTCTCCACGGAGGTCCGAATTGGAATCGTAGGAGGGGGCTGGGCTCTTCCCAGTTCTGAGACATTCTTTCCAATCATTGCTCTAACGTTCACGTGAGACTCTTGGCAAGGACAGAGATTCAACTGACAGCGAGATTCCGCAGACCACGCAATTGAACGCTGCGTTTCTCAGCAACACCAGCCCCGGGGCTCTAGGAAATCGGGCCTCCCTTGGCGTTGCCGTGGCGGCTCTCTGGCTCTCTGGCTGTGCCTTGAGCAGAGGGTTAAAGACCTGCACGTGCCACCCCTTCCTGTCGGTGCCGTGGGACGCCCAGGGGACCCCGCCAGCCTCTCGGCCATCCTTCCTGCGGCGACAGCCCTGGGTTCCGTCGGTGCCTCACAGCCAACCCAG
>CAUYSK010003164.1:0-12536 GCA_963575035.1 Avahi laniger
GAACGGGAAATGCAGGATAACAGCTGCCTTCCTGGCTCTCAGTGCATCCACCCCGTCCCGCTGGGTCAGTCCTCTGAAGCTGGACGCAAAAGCGCTATCTAGAAAACTCTCTTTCTTCTCACTAAGTAGGAGAGTTCCCAGCAAAGAACATGTGCGCCACAAACCTAACAGCCCTGTGCTTAGAGAAGAGGTTTCAGATGAGAAGAAACCAGCAAATGAATTCTGGTAACATGAAAAAATAAGATAATTAAAAACTCCAATGGATCACAATAGATCCACAGCAACAGCTCCAAATCAGAGGAAATTGTCAAAATGTCAGAAATGGAATTCAGAATATGGATGGCAAATAAGATGAAGGGCATTGAAGAGAAAGTTGAAAACCAACACATAGAAGCCAAAAAAATATTTTAGGACATGAATGAATAATATGAAAAACTCACTAAAGAGACGGACAACATAGGAAAGGATGTAACAGAACTTAAAGAAATGAAAGAGTTAGTTAGGGAATTTCAAAATACAGCAGAAACCTTCAACAGCAGGCTAGACCAAGCTGAAGAACAAATCTCAGAGCTTGAAGGCAAGGCTTTCAAACTAACCCAAAAGTGCAGGAAAAAAAAAAAAATGAAGAATGAACAATCATTCAGAGAAATATAGGACTGTGTGAAACAAGCCAACAGGTATCTTGGAGAGGGAGAAGAAGAAAAAGCAAAAAGTATGGAAACCCTATTCAAGGGAATTACTGAAGAGAACGTCCCTGGTATGGCCAGAGACTCAGATATCCAGATACAGGATGGTCATCAAACACTGGGAAGATTCCGAGCAAATAGGACATGATGTCCAAGACACACAGTCATCAACCTGACCAAAGTCAAAATGAAGGAGAAAATTCTACACGCTGCAAGGTGAAAGCAACAAACTCACACAGAAAAACCCCTCAGGCCAGCAGCAGACTTCTCAGTATAGACCTTACAAGCCAAAAGGGATTGCGGTCTTCGCCTTCTTAAACACAACTGCCAGCCAAGAATTTTGTCCTACAAAACTAAGTTTCATAAATGATGGAGAAATAAAGACTTTTCCAGACAAGGAAACACTAAGGGAATTTGTCACTACTAGACCTGCCCTGTATTGTTCTGTTTTCTCTCTTATTGGTGCTCAAAAATGGAAATACTCAAAAATGCATTATACATGGAACAGCACAATAGATACCCACCAGTGTAAAAACACCCAAAAGTCAAAGCCCACAGCTCTTATAAAACAATAGCATAAGAGGGAAAACAGAACAATATCATCCAACATGATGAACAGAACAGCATCCTGCATGTCAGTACGAATGCTGAACATGAACAGTTTGAACATCCTACTTAAAAGACATAGACTGGCCAGCTGGATAAAAAACACACCTAAGTATTTGCTGTCTCCAAGAAACATATCTAAACCACAAGGACTTGCACAGAATCAAGGTAAAGGGATGGAAAAAAATACTCTACGCAAATAGAAACCAAAAGCACGCAGGTGTAGCCTTTCTCATATCAGATAAAATAGACTTTAAATCAACAATGGTAAAAAAAAAAAAAAAAAGAAAAAGATGGTCATTATGTAATAGTAAAGGGAGCAATTCAACAAGAGATAACAATCCTAGTATGTACTTGCACCTAAAACCGGAGCTACCAGATTCATAAAGCAAATTCTGCTAGATCTAAGCAAGGAAATAAAACAGCAGCATCTTGATTGCTGGGGACTTCACCACCCCACTGAAAGAAATGGACAGGTCATCAAAGCAGAAAATGAATACACTCTGGACTTAAATAGGACTCTAGAACAAATGGACCTAACAGACATTTACAGAACATTCCACCCAGAAACTACTGAATATACATTCTTTTCATCAGCACATGGGACGTTTTCCAAGATTGATTATATCTTAGGCCACAAAACAAGTCTCAGCAAATTCAAAACAATTGAAATCATACCACATGTCTTCTCAGACCACAGTAGAATAAAACTAGAAATCAATTCTAAGAGAAGCACTCAGATCCACACAAAATCATGGAAATTAAATAACCTGCTGCTGAACGATCCTTGGGTCAGTGATGAAGATGAGAATCAAAAGATTCCTTGAACTGAATGACAAAGGGGACACGAGCTTTCAAAATCTATGGGATACAGCTACAACCAGCTGATCTTCAACAAAACAGACAACAACATACATTGGGGAAAGGAAGTGCTATTCAGTAAATGATGCTGGGGAAATTGGATAGCCATATGTAGAAGAATGAAACAGGACCCCTACCTCTCACTATATGCAAAAATTAATTCAAGATGGATAAATGACTTAAATGTAAGGCATGAAACCATAAAAATTCTGGAAGAAAACATAGGAAAAACTCTTCTAGACATTGGCCTAGACAAAGAATTTATGACTAAGACCCCAAAGGCAAATACAGCAACAACAAAAATAAATATGTGGGGCTTGATTAAATTAAAAAGCTGCGTAGCGGCCGGCTGCTGTGGCTCACCCCTGTAATCCCAGCACTCTGGGAGGCTGAGGCGGATGGATCGTTTGAGCTCAGGAGTTCGAGACCAGCCTGAGCAGGAACAAGACCCCATCTCTACTAAAAATAGAAAGAAATTGGCTGGACAATTAAAATATACATATAGAAAAAAAAAATTGGCTGGTCATGGTGGCGCGTGCTGTAGTCCCAGCTGCTCTGGAGGGTGAGGCAGGAGGATCACTCGAGCCCAGGAGTTTGAGGTTGCTGTGAGCTAAGCTGATGCCGTGGCACTCTAGCCCAGGCAACAGAGTGAGACTCTGTCTAAAAAAAAAAAAAAAAAAGCTGCATATCAAGGGAAATAATCAACAAAGTAAATAAACAACCTACGCAATGAGAGAAAATATTTGCAAACTAAACATCTGACAAAGGACTAATATCCAGGTTCTAGAAAGAACTCAAACAAATCAGCAAGAAAAAAAACAAGCAACCCCATCAAAAAGTCGACAAAAGACATGAACAGAAGTTTTTCAAAAGAAAATAGACAAACAGCCAACAAGCATGAAAAAATACTCAACAGCACTAATCATCAGGGAAATGCAAATTAAAACTGCAATGAGACTACCTTACCCCTATTGGAGTGACCTTTATAAAAGTCAAAAAACAATAAATGCTGGTGTAGATGCAGAGAGAAAGGAACTCTTACACACTGTTAGTGGAAATTAATAACAACCTCTATGGAAAACAGTATGGAGATTCCTCCAAGAAATAAATATGGACCTGCCATTGCATCCAGCAATCCCACTGCTGGGTATTTACCCAAAGGGAAAGAAGTCATTTTATAAAACAGACACCTGCATCTGAATGTTTATAGTAGCACGACTTAAAATTGGAAAGATGTGGAATCAGCCTAAGTGCCCATCAAGTCACTAATGAATGAAGAAAATGTGGTATATATACACCATGGAGTACTACTCAGCCATAAAAAGGAATAAATTAATTCCTTTTAATTAATTCCTTCATTTATGTGCACCACCCAAATGATGGACATATTTGAAACTCGGACTTAGGGAGGGAGGTGGGGGCAAGGGCAACATATGTAACAGAAACATCTGTACCCCCATAATATGCTGAAATAAATTAAAAAATTTAAAAAAAGAAAAAAAAAATTCCTTCATTTGCAGCAACTTAGATGGAACTGGAGACCATTATCCTAAGTGAAATATCTCAGGAAAACCAAATACCATATGTTCTTGCTAATAAGTAGGAGCTAAACGATCAGTACACACAGGCACAATGATATAAACGACACTGGAAACCAGGAAGGAGGGAGGTCGGGAGACAGGAGTGCGAGACCAAAACTTATCTGTCGGGTACAGTGAACGCTATTCCATTGATGGGCACACCAAAGCCCTGACTTAAGCATTATATAAGGTATCCACGTAACAAAAACATTCGTGCCCCTTTAATATTTTGAAATTAAAAAATAAATATATAAAAGGGAAAAAGAAAAATGCAAACAGTTGTGATTTGAGACAGCAAATATCTTCATCTACCCTTTGTCTCTACCACCTCAAGGGAAGTTTACGGACAAGAGGCTCCTAATGCACTTCAGTTAAATCATACTTTGACCTTCTATTGTCTGTATTACATTGTCTAAGTCCAAATCAACAGTATAGAGTGTTCTCTGGATTTCATATCTTGTGCTAACACGCACTCACTTGCTCCTAAGTAATATGTCTTTGTTCTCTCTTTGGGATTACAGCTTTTGGAAAAATTGTATTTCTGAGACTGTAAGAAAATACCGTATTAACCAGGTTTCTTTCAAGTCAAAGTTTGAAGTATTTTTTAATATTCTTTCTCTCTTTCCCTAGCAAATACCAAAGGCAACAAGCGATCCCGAACAAGGACAGATTCCTACTCTGCTGGCCAGTCAGTAGGTGGGTACATTTTAGGGGAGATTGTAGATTCTGTCCCCTTCATCCCGGGTATTTCTAGAATGGGTGAGTTTTGTTATTACCATTAGGAGGCATGAGTTAAATCAGTAATGGCTGCTGAATATGAAGGAAGTAACCTGTTTTTCTTGAGGTTCTTGACAGTGATAGTTTTGTAGACATATTATCATTACTAATGTATCACCTGATCGGCATTTAACTGAACTTCAAAAACTTGGCCTAGAAACATTTACTGAGCACCAAGCACCTAATATATGTCTTTTATTTACTAATCACACAATGGAGTGAGTACCTAAAGCTTGGAAATTTTTACCAAACTATCTGATCTTTATCTATAAAAACACAGTTAGAAATATGTCTAAATATCAGCCAATATTTAGCGTGCCCATTAATGGTGTCTGGGTCGGGATAATTATCACCGGTATTACTTAGGTCCTCAAGCATTGTTAGTAGCTCAGAAACGGGCAGATGGAAGCAGCAGAAATTTACTGGCATTCTATGAGGAGTCCTGAAACCCCCGGAAACATTGTTTGTGGGAATGTGGTTCACAGAACCTGGTCCCAGGAAGACATGTGCCCCTCTAAGAGCCAGGGTACTTTTTGTGTATTGAAAGTTCTGAGAAGGGTCAGAGTAAAGCTGTTTTACGTTGTGTAGCCTTCCCCTCTTTTCCCCACCCCTGTCCTGTCCCCTTTTTCCTTATAACATTTAACAACATCCTACACAGTTCACACTTTGGGGAATACTGTTGGGGCATAAAAAAGTAAATATTCTCTATAGGTGTTTATGGAACATTTACAACTAGTTAATTAAGCCAAATAATGTCTGGAAGTGCAAAAACAAAATGTGAGGTACAGGTCGCCCTGAAGCACAGAAAAACGTTATAGAATTGACCATAACATACATAAAATAATAAGAGAACAATATATTCTGCTATGTAATCAGATACCCAAGCATGCTTTGGTTTGGAATAGAAGGACTGTGGGGAGTCAGAAAAGGGAGCTTTCACTGTGAACTGTACTAGTTAAGGGAGCACTTGAGTTGGTGGAATTTAGTCATCACTCAGCCAGAAAGGGTAATTTGTCCTGACTGGCTGGATAGATCTGGATGAGTAGAAAGGAGAACGATGTTCCAGGCAATAAATCGAGGAACTGGATTATAGTGTTGTACATGGACCTGCATGGACTGTACCCTGGACACTGACGGGATCTGTCAATGCCTGGACACCAGGCTCCTGTTCGCCGCAGTCTCTGGTCTCATCCAAAGCGTGCTGAGACTTATTGGTTTCATTCTCGGGGTCCACCTCATTAATACATTATTGAGCGACTCCTGTGTGCTTCCTACACTGTGCAGAGGGGAATTAGGATGGCCAGTTCTGGTGGCACCAGATGGTGGTATACCTGGTTGGTTAACTTAAAAGTTCCAGGAGGTCATTAATAAAAGTGTAGCTATCACTACCTTGATTTGGAAAGTCTGTGGTATCTAGGGACAATGTTCAAATCTTCATACTTCTGATTCTAGACTTCTCTGCTGAAGGCCATAATCAGTGAAAGGTGACCCTAATACCTTAGGACTTTTTCTATCCAGAAATGATATGAAAATTCCTCCAGGGAATAACACTTCAACCATGCGTGACCCATTGCAAAGTTAATTGTCTTTATATTATCGGTTTTTGTCCAACCAAACAAGTTTTGTCACCAGGCTCCTATTCTCTATGTCAGAATGCTTTATTAATGCTATTTGCTTGAAAATCCATGTTTTAATTCTGAAAAGTACCATGTTCTTTCTTCAATAACAATAATAACTCATTTGAAAATAGCAGATTTAAAAACTTTCTTTTTTTGAACCACTGCACCTGGCCTGATTTTAAAAATTTGAATACATAAAGAGTAACACTGAGCCAGGCCCGGCAGCTCATGCCTGTAATCCTAGCACTCTGGAAGGCTGAGGCAGGAGGATTGCTTGAGCTCAGGAGTTCGAGACCAGCCTGAGCAAGGGCAAGACCCCGTCTCTACTAAAAATAGAAAAAAAAATTAGCCAGGGCAACTGAAAATAGAAAAAATTAGCCAGGTGTGGTGGCATGTGCCTATAGTCCCAGCTACTCAGGAGGCTGAGGCAGGAGGATCGCTTGAGTCCAGGAGTTTGAGGTTGCTATGAGCTAGGCTGATGCCATGGCACTCTAGCCCAGGTAACAGAGCAAGACTCTGTCTCAAAAAAAAAAAAAAAAAGGTAACATAAAGCTTTCTCTCTCCTTTCCCCTTTGAGGTAGGTAGGGCAGATGTTCAAAGAATATAGTATGTAAAGAATTAGAAGCTAATGCCAATAATGGCTTCTTGGTGTTTGAATTTTCTGTTAATTGATTTTTTTTCCCCCAGAAATTTTGGATGGTGTGGAACTTGGGGAACCAGCCCATAAGAAAACGGGGACCACAGTGCCAGAATCTATTCATTCTTTCAGTAAGTTAAGCCTCTGAGGAATTGCACCAATGACTAGCTCATTAAGAAAATAACAGCTGTGTTGTGCCCTGAGAGGGGTCAGCAAGACGAAGCCACAGAATCGCCTTTGAGCACAAACGTTCCATGAATTTCTCATTATATTCTGAGGACAAAGATGGACACAGAGGAAGGCTTGCTCAATACTTACAAAGTGAATATTTGAGAAAACAGGGACACCCATTGAACCTGTTGTAATGATCCAATTCTTTCTTTTATTTCTGCTTTTGTGTATTGCAGTTGGAGATGGTTTGGTGAAACCAGAGGCCCTAAATAAGAAAGCTATTCAGATTATTAACAGGGTTCGAGATAAGCTCACTGGTGAGTGTGTGTATGTGTTTACTTAAAAAGGACATGAAACCTGTGGAGACTTTCTTCTCCCTGCACGGGTGATCAGCCCTGTGTTTGGTGGTCTCAGTGCCTAAGCTTGGACACCATGCAGCCAACAGGAGTGTCTCTGAGGCCATCAGTTAAACACCATCTCTGGTCTTCTATACAATGACCAATAACATTACTTAAAGTTAGTTTCACCTCATTTAATTAAGGAGGTGAGTGAAGTTCTGTTGAGTCCAAAATCAGCCAAATTCAGGGAAGTGATTTTTATCGCCATGGCTTAATGTTAGAGCCAGTCTGACGACTGACTCGTTGCCGCTCTGTACTTTGGCAGCTGTTACAGCGTGGAGAGGATGCAAGGGGAGAAGTGCACACTTCTGAAAAGGAGATGTCACACCTGGTCATCTTTCCTCTGATTGGGAAGGGGCGGAACGTGGAGGGTGGGAGCCAGGGAAGCCAGAGACCCCAGCTCCACCACCTGCTTTCTGTGTGGCCTCTGAGCCCCTGTCTCTTCACCTGGAAGATGACAGGAATGCCTCCCTCAGGGGGCCGGGAGGATCAGATGAGACAGGATGCCAGGCACGTAGCATCAGGGCCTGGCGCATTCATTTTGTTGTCAGGGTGTATTTGTTGAGCACCTGTAGGTGCTAGATGCTGAATAACCTGTTGGTAAAAACAGACAGCTTCCCTGACTTTGTGGGGCACCAAATCTAAGGGACATGCTATTAAGTAGAGGAGAGGGACTCAGGGCTATGGTGAATGTACTATGAGAACTTAATCGTGTTGGGAGCTCTGGGAACATTTCCCTAAGGAAACAACACATGAGCTAAAATCTGCAAGAGGAGTTAATCAGGAGTAATTGTTCCAGGCACCGGAAACATCATAGGCAAGGGCCCACGGTGGGAGAGAGTGATGACAAGAAAAAAAGCCCCAAAACAGGCCAATCTGCCTGTCCCGGAGAGAGCAGGATGAAAGAAGCACAGTGCAAAGTGTTTTGACTCTGGGAAGGCCAGGTCCAGATCGTACAGGACCTTAGTTTTTATCCCGTATCCTAAGAGCAGTGGGAAACTACTGAAAGGTTTTAGGTGGGGAGGGAGACAGAGGCCCTGAGCATTGGCACGTGAAATACCACTGGGCGCGGAATGGATTAAAGGGAAGGTGTGCAGGTGCGCTAGGCAAGAAGCCACCGCCTTCATCCAGGCAGGCGTGGCAGGTGATTGGCCTAGGGTGGTGGGCGTAGAACGGTCTCAGGAGATCCTGAGGAGATAAAAGGATTGATGACCTGGCACGAGGGATCAGGAGGGACAAAGGACGGCGCCAAGTCATTGGTGACCATGTGGGAGCTATGATGAGCCTGGCAGCCAGGCAGAAGCAATTGGGGAGAATGTGAAGTGAGAGAAAAGGCAGGAAAGGGAGCCGAGTGTGAACTCCGGGTGGTTTGTGTAGGGACGAGAGAGGATTAAGGCGTAGTTGAAAGAGAGGCTCTCTTTTCTTTAATGGGAAAGAAGAGTGTGTTTATAAAACAGTAAGAAGCATGCAGTTAAGAGGCAGAGTCTGAAATATGAGTGAGAGAAGGGATAATTTGTAAGGCTCCTAAGACAGCAGGAGGGGATGGGCGGGCTCCACAGCACAGGGGAAGTCTCTCTCATGGCAGTGGGGGAGGAAGGGCGCTCACGGGAATGAGTCCAGGCCCTCAAACGCTGCCTCGTACAACATCACCAGGGTCCAAACACTACACGTTTAATGAATTAATTCACTTGTAAAGTCGGAGGCGAGGGCATCTGCTGAGAGTGAGAAGTGGAAGGAGAGGTTGGGACATTTGGGGAAAATAGAGAGACTTGAGATGATCCCCGTGGCGATGGAAAGGCACGTTCCAGAGAAGCGCCGTAAGCTGGCCAGGCAGTGCTGAGCACCTGTTTGAAGCCAGACGTGATGAGTTTATAATGGCAGCAAGCTGCCCTGGGGAGGAGAGGCTCACGGATGGAGGTTAGTAGGATTAAAACTGAATAGGGTTTCTCATCCACTTTCCAACTTAAAGAGGATTTTGGAATAGAAGGAATCTTCATAAACCTATCGACCAGATCTGTGCCATTCCTGAACTCAGCTGACTGCAGGCATTTACCTTCCGTGAACCAAATCTGTATAAGACTAGTGTCTGTTCAGATCACATGAACGTGAATGTTTGAAATCCAACCGTGGTGTATCCTTCATACTGGTGTATGGGGATAAACTGATTTGGGCTGCATAAACCAGCCAACAGGGGATAAGAAATGCATTGATCACCAGGTGAGAGTGAAATGTTTTTGTTTCTCCTGTCCTAGGTCGGGATTTCTCTCATGATGATACTTTGGATGTCCCCACGCAAGTTGAGCTGCTCATCAAACAAGCAACATCCCATGAAAACCTCTGCCAGTGCTATATTGGCTGGTGAGTGGACCTCTCAAGAAACTTTGTTAGTCCAGGCACAGTGGCTCACACCTGTAATCCCTTGGGAGGCCAAGATGGGAGGATCACTTGAGGCCAGGAGTTCCAGACCAGCCTGAGCAAGAGTGATACCCTGTCTCTACAAAAAAAAATAGAAAAATTAGCCAGGTGTACTACTGCCATGCACCTGTAGTCCCAGCTACAGGTGCTGAAGCAGGAGGATCGCTCAAGCCAAGCCCAGGAGTTGGAGGCTGCAGTGAGCTATCTATGATGACACCACTGCACTCTAGCCTGGGAGACAGAGCAAGACCCTGTCTCAAAAAAAAAAAAAAAAAAAAATCTTTGTTAAGAGAAACAGTAAGGACCCTACCCTATGTCCCAAAGCCAGGGTAGCAAAAAGAGATTTGGTGGGGTATCCAGTTATGGGCTGAAATCTCTTTAAAAGTTTATATTTACTGTATGTGTACATTATTATAAAAAGGAGAAAATTGAGAAACAGGGATACATATTTGGAAGGCAAACACCAAAATAAATTAAAATTACAATAAGAGAAATGGTTAAGGCCAAGGTGGGAGGATCACTTGAGGCCAAAATTAAGACCAATCTGGGCAACATGGCGAGACCCCATCTCTACAAAAAATTAAAACAAATTAACCAGGCATGGTGGCACACAGTACTTGGGAGGCTAAGGCTGGAGAATCACTTGAGCCCAGGAGTTTGAGGCTACAGTGAGCTACGATTGGGCCACTGCACTCTAGCCAGGGTGACAGATCAAGACCCTGTCTCCTTAAAAATAAAAAAGTTTAGGAAAATAGGCAAGGCTTGTTTTTTGAGAGCTGTTCTTTTTGGGTTTTTGCTGTCAACCCAGTTCAGATATACAGGAAGGGCGAAGAAAAAAAAGCCAGAGTGGTGACAAAGAAGGAGATAAAAAGACAAATGTATGATCTGGGAGTCTAACCTCAAGGACCACTCTGGGGTGTGCTTTGATTAACTGCCACAGGCATGCTTGAAGGCAGAAACCTGAGAGGGGGGCGATGGGGAAGTGTCCTTGTGGGACCGCAGCAGGCGTTAGCCCTTGACTGGACATGATGAGTGTGTCCCACACAATTAGCTGTGGGGAGCTGAGGGAATGCCCTGGGGTTGTCAGACCTTGGTCTTTCCATCTTCAAGTTATCTGCATAAAGCTTTGAAGAAGCTCCAGTTACTAAAATATTCCTTTTCTGTCTGCCTTCTTAGGTGCCCTTTCTGGTAACTGGAGGCCCAGATGTGCCCATTGCATTTTTTCTGAGGCATTTGTACTTTGGTATACTCTTCTGGCTAAACTGAAACCATGGTCAGAAAGTTTGACTTTGTTAAATATTTTGAAATGTAAATGAAAAGAACTACTGTATATCAAAAGTTGGTTAGCACCAACTTTCTAGCTGCTGTTGAAGAATATATTGTCAGAAACACAAGGCTTGATTAGGTTCCCAGGACAGTGAAACATAGTGATACCACGTAAATCAAGCCATTGATTTTGGGGAACAGAAGATCCATAACTTTAGAAATACGGGTTTTGACTTAATTCACAAGAGAACTCATCATAAGCATTTGCTGATGGAAGGATGACTTAGTCATTCCGCTCAACATGGGTACAGCAAACTCAGCACAGCCAAGGAGCCTCAGGTCATGGAGGACACGGATTCGGACCCTGGACTGTAAAGAAGCAGGAGAAGCTGATGTCACCCCTGCCACCATCCCATCACCTCACTGGTCTGTGGGCAGCAGCGACGTTTGCAAGGTCTGTCTTCTGCCGGATCAGTGATGCTGCAACTCACACACTTCAATCTAAGACCTGAACCGCTAGGAGGGGGTTATTCAGATCATGGGAGCCCCAGCTGAGCAGATGCACCACGGGGGTCACAGCACAGTGGGACAGCCCCGCCTGGCCTTCCCCTGCACAGTGCTGGGATGTTTTCAGTGAGGTCTGAATACTCTGTGTTTGGTACAAGGGCTCAGAAAACAGAAATGCTGTCGTGGAGGTGGTAAACACAGAGAAGGAAGGTCTAGTACGTGTTGGGAATTATGAGCAAAATAAATATTCGACTAAATGCACAAAGTATAAAGTGTAGCCATGTCTAGACACCATGTTGTATCTGAATAATTTTTGTGCCAATAAATGACATCAGAATTTTAAACACATGTAACTGAGTGGCTTTTTATTCATCATTTTAGTCGATTCAAAATGAAAGCATTTATTCCTTCAACGTTCAACCTTATTAAGCATTTAGTACTAGGGACAAGAAAGGACACAGGCTGCACGTGACAAGGCCCCTTCCCTCAGGCTGTTCCCAGACCAGGCAGGTGGAGGCAACCGGCTGCAGAAGGGGACTGAGAACTCACCCGGCTGGGTGCTGAGGAGCGTATGTGAGCCACACGTAGGGGTGCTGATTCCACTGGGAGAGCCCAGAAAGCCTCATGGAAAAGGAGATGTTTCCGATAGGTCTCAGAGGAGGAGTGGGAGCTTGTCGGATGAAGTAGGCGGAACATTCTCAGCATAAAAGGAAGTGTGAAGGCTCACGCCTGTAATCCTAGCTCTCTGGGAGGCCGAGGTGGGCGGATCATTCTGAGCTCAGGAGTTCGAGACCAGCCTGAGCAAGAGTGAGACCCCACGTCTACCAAAAATAGAAAGAAATTAATTGGACAGCTAAAAATATATACAGAAGAAATTAGCCGGGCATGGTGGCGCATGCCTGTAGTCCCAGCTACTTGGGAGGCTGAGACAGTAGGATTGCTTGAGCCCAGGAGTTTGAGGTTGCTGTGAGCGAGGCTGACACCACGGCACTCGCTCCAGGCAAGAGAGTGAG
>CAUYSK010003165.1:0-12346 GCA_963575035.1 Avahi laniger
GAAAGAAATTAATTGGACAACTAAAAATATATAGAAAAAATTAGCTGGGCATGGTGGCGCATGCCTGTAGTCCCAGCTACTCGGGAGGCTGAGGCAGGAGGATCGCTTGAGCCCAGGAGTTTGAGGTTGCTGTGAGCTAAGATGACGCCACGGCACTCTAGCCCGGACAAAAGAGTGAGACTCTGTCTCAAAAAAAAAAAAAATTTTTTTTTTGGTAGAGACCGGATCTCGCTATGTTGCCCAGGCTGGCCTTGAACTCCTGGCCTCAAGCAATCCTCCTACCTCAGCCTCCCAAAGCTCTGGGATTATGGGCAAGAGCCACCACCCTCGGCCACCATAGGTATTATTTTTTGCCCTGATTCACAACTGCAGAGGCTCAGAAAGACAATGTCATCTCTGTCATCACAAAGGGAGCTAGGACTCAGACCAGGTGGGTTGCCTCTAACCACTATGCGGTACTGCCCCCATACACTTTCCAGATTTTATTAATCAGTTTTGTAAGATTAGGAACATATCCGAGAAGAGGTTTTGTCCTGGAGGGGTGTGGTAAGGGGCTCAACGAATTTTCCGGAGTACTGGAAACAGTCTGCATCTTGTTTGGGGTGGTAGATACTTATGTGCAGACGATTGTTAAAACGTATCAAATGGAACACTTAAGGCTGATGCATATTATTATATACAATGTATACCTCAATGAAAAAATTTTAAAAGAAATGTGCCCGATCCAGCAACCCCACTTGGGAGTATACAGCCAAAAGAATTGAAGGCAAGAGCTTGAAGAGGTATTTGCACGCCCACGTGCATAGCAGCCTTCGTCACGATGGCCAAGGCACGGAAGCAACCCAACGTCCATCCACAGAAGAAAGGATGAACAAAATATGGTGCATTCAAATGATTTTAAAAGGAAGGAAATTCTGATCCTTTTGGAATTCATAAATGTGACGGTTGAGTTTTCACCAGCCTGTGTGAGCGATGCCTCCCTCAAACCTTGCTATGACATCGGTATATCTGGCGTGGGGGGAAAAAGGAAGGAAGGAAGGAGGAAGGAAGGAGGAAGGAAGGAGGAAGGGAGGGAGGAAGGGAGGAGGAAGGAAAGAAAGGAGGAGAAACAAAGCAGCAAGAAAAATAAGAAAAGTAAAGGAAGGACGTTCTGACACAGGCTACTGCATGGACGGACCCTGAGGACATCGTGCTCAGTGACATGAGGCAGACACAGAAGGACAAATCCTGTGTGACTCCACTCACAGGAAGTCCCTAGAGTCGTCCGATCCACAGAGACAGAAAGCAGGATGTCGGGTGCCAGGGGCTGGGGAGGGGGTGGGGAGAGAGCGTTTCATGGGGACGGCGTTTCCAGTTGGGGCAGACGAGAAAGTTCTGGAGATCTGTTGCACAGCAACGTGAAGGTGCTTACCGTCACTGAACTAGACACTCAAAAATGGTTAAGGTTTAAGTAAATCTCGTTACGTGTTTTTTGCCACAATTAAAAAGAAAATAAGAACCATACCAAGGGGGAGCGGGTTGTAGAAGGAAGATGAACTCAGGGTGGGTCCGCACGGCATGTGCCTGCCTGCACATCTGTTTTTGTCAGTATCTCTGGGCGTGGCTATGGGAGACGTTTACCTGACTACTTCTCTGTATTAACCTCTGCTTCAAGGATGCCTCCTCCAGGAAGTCTTCCCTGACCACTCCATCTCAAAGAACATCCCTTCCCATCCCCCTCCTCTGCCTTACTTTTCTTCATAGCACCACCCAATATATTATATATGTATTCACTCACTGCCTGTCAGTTACACTACAGCGGCGGTCCCCAATCTTTTTGGCACCAGGGACCATTTTCATGGAAGACAATTTATCCACAGACCGGGGTGGGGGGATGGTTTCAGGATGACTTAAGTGTATTACATTTACTGTGCACTTTATTACTATTATTATTACATTGTCACATATAATGAAATAATTATACAACTCACCATGGCTTGGGGACCTCTGCGCAACAGTGGCAACTCCACGACGGCAGGATTCTTTGTTTTGTTCACGGCTGTGTCCTCGGAGCCTACCACAGTGCCTGGTGCCTAGTGGGTACTTAATAATTTGTTGAACGAATAAATGGTGTTGCGGGGACAGGACCTCTGATATGGCCACGAATGAGCTTAACCGGGCCTGTGTATGTAGCTTGATGTGCCGGTGGCATGTCTCTCTGTCTCTCTGTCTCTGTCTCTCTGTCTCTGCAAGTGTGGGCTTGTGAACACGATTGGGTGTGTGAGGAGACTCTGGGTGTGTGTCCAGGCACAACCAGGTGTGTGTGAACACGTGCGTGCCCTGCTACTCAGCCAGCACGTCTGAATCCGGATGAGGGTGTAGGGATTTGTACACTGGGGCTCGGGGACGTACCCTGCGGCTGTGACCGGGGGTGACAAGATGAGGGTCTGGTGCTGCGGGCCCTTGGTCGGGGTATGGAATTGCGCGTACCTCTGTCTGTGCTGTGCATGTGTGAAATCCCAGACCATCTCTGTGTAAAGCCACAGGCGGCCCCCACACTGGCCGCCCGCCCCGCCCCGCCCCCAGCTCGGAACACTGGGTGTCAGTAATTGCCCGGGAAGCACAAAGCACCGAGATTAATTATGGCTGCTGAATATGCAAATCAGCTGGGGGTTTTCCCCGGCAGCCGACTGGGTGGCTGCGATGTTACTAAATAAACACAAGCAGCTTCAACAGGGCCCAGAATTTCCTTCTTACACCTTTGTCAATTAACCTGTAATTTACAGGGTCGAGTTTCTCATTCATTAACGAGCTTTGGGCTAATTGAAGAGTCCTCCTAAGACTCTACATTAATTGTCCCTCCCCTCCAAAAATGCCTGCACCAGAATGAGATTGGAGTTGCAAAACCAAGACAGGCTGGCCTGCATTCAAACCCAGGGCTATGTGTCGCGGGTAGTCACTTCCCCTCTCTGAGCCTCAGTTTTCTTCCTGTGTCTTCTGTAAAATGGGAATGGGAGACCGGGCGTGGTGGCTCACACCTGTAATCCCAGCACTCTGGGAGGCTGAGGCAGGAGGATCACTTGAGGTCTGGGGTTCAAGACCAGCTTGAGCAAGAGCAAAACCCCATCTCTACTAAAAATAGAAAAAGTAGCCAGGTGTGGTGGTGCATGCCTGCAGTCCCAGCTACTCGGGAGGCTGAGGCAAGAGGATCACTTGAGCCCAGGAGTTTGAGGCTGCTGTGAGCTATGACGATGACACTGCACTCTAACCCAGGCGACAGAGCAAGACTCTGCCTCAAAAAAAAAAAAAAAAATCGCAGTGGCTTGCAACAATCAAGTTATTTCTTGGTCATATCACCATCTCATGGGGGTCTCCTCCAAACAGTGACTCAGGGAACCAGGCCCCTTTCAAATTCCATTTATGAACTTGAACATGCCCTCCTTACGCATGTGACCCCCAAGGGTACCATGGAAGGGGGTCTGGGAAGAGCACGGAGGATCTTGCAGGAGGTTTCATCCCATTGGCCAAGAGCCAGTCACATGGCCTCACTCTAACTGCAAGGGAAGCTGGGAAATGCCTTCTCAATGACACGTGCCCAGGAACAGGTGGTCCTGGTGTTAGCACGTGGGTTCTGGAGTTAAGGATGTTTGGAGGAGGAACCACAGTAAAAGGAAAGCAGACCCAGGTCTACATTTAGGTTGACAGAAGGAAACACAGGATGAAGAAACCAACAGAAACAACCAATCTAGAGAAGAGTTGACCCAGAGAAACACCAACCCATCAGGAGCCCTTACTGGTGTTGGAGGATGTCTGGGTTCTTTCCTGCATGTGGGATATTTCCTCAAGACCCCTCGCATACTTCAGGTTTCTGTGCAAATGTCACCTCCTCTGTGAAGCCTCCCTGACCACCCTATTTAAAATCACCCCCCACTCCATTCTTCTATGCCCATACAATTTGCTTAACTTCCTCTCCCAACAAATACTACTATCTGAAATCACATTAGAGAGGTGTTTATTCCTGTATTATCTGCTTCTCTCAGCAGTAAGACCCTGAGGGCAGAACTATATTTTTCTTCTATCCCCAGCATTTAGAAACTGTGCTTGGAATTCAAGAGAACTGAATGAATGAATGAGGAAGTAAATGAATGAATAAGCTAATCTATCAACCACCAGGCACCAACACTCTTCATACGGTCAAGACCTTTAGCAATATGGATTTAATGAATGAGAAAACCCAGGACAAGTATTCAGGTGGCTTTAGGGGGCCTGGTGGCGGGAATAGCAGGGCAAGCAAACCCTGGGTTTTGGGGAGGAAACTCATCCCAACTGGCAACCTCTACCCACCCAATCTCACCTGACCCAACTCAACTCACACCCGTCCTCCATCACTCCTAACTCAACCCAACCATGTCCATCAGCCGACAGATGGATAAGCAAAATGTGGTCTACAATGGAACAGCATTTGACGTTCGAAAGGCATGAAGCACCAATGCATGCTGCAACGTGAATTTGCGAGCCATTATGCCAAGGAAAGGAAGCCACACACAAAGGGCCACGTGTTGTACGATTCCATTTCTGTGTAACGTCCATTCTGGTTGGTTTGGGGTGGTTTGTGCGAGTTCGTGGTTGTGCATTAATGACGGCATCCGTTGAGTTAGAGGTTGGGGTGCGGGTGGATTAAGAGTTTGGAATTGGCTGTTGGGTTGAATTACACTAGAGCTGATTTGAGAACCGGGATGGACTGGGGAAGAGTAAGTGGGAGTCGCTATGAATGGGGTTCGGGATCAGCAATTTGGGGAGTCGAGATGGCATCAGTTAAGATGAGAGTCTGGTCCGAGGTGACTTGAATTCGGGGTTAGATGTTAGGTTGAAGTCTTTTGTCTTTTTCTTTCTTTTTTTTTTTGCGACAAGAGTCTCGCTCTGTCACCCAGGTTGGAGTGCATTGGCATCATCATAGCTCACTGCAGCCTCAAACTCCTGGGTTCAAGTGATCCTCCTGCCTCAGCCTCCCACGGTGCTAGGATTACAGGTGTGAGCAAGCAGTCCCGGCCAGTTTTTTGTCTTTTAACAGATTTATTGAGATATAATTCACATACCCTATAATTCGCCCATTTAAAGTGTGTAATTAAATGGTCTTTAAATATATACACAGACTTGTATAACCATCACCACAATCAATTTTAGAATGTTTTCGTCACTCCAAAAAGAAATTCCATATCCATTAGTGGTCATTCCTCATGTCTTCCCAGCCTCCCAGCTGTAGGAAACCACCCATCTGCTTTCTGGCTCTATGGATTTGCCTGTTCAGGATATTTCATATAAATTTCTTGTGTGTGGCTTCATTCGCTGAGCATAATGGCTCGCAAATTCACGCTGCAGCATGCATTGGTGCTTCATGCCTTTCGAACGTCAAATGCTGTTCCATTGTAGACCACATTTTGCTTATCCATCCGTCGGCTGATGAACATGGTTGGGTTGAGTTAGGAGTGATGGAGGACGGGTGTGAGTTGAGTTGGGTCAGGTGAGATTGGGTGGGTAGAAGTTGCTGGCTGGGATGAGTTTCCTTCCCAAAACCCAGGGTTTGCTTGCCCTGCTATTCCCGCCACCAGGGCCCCTAAAGCCACCTGAATACTTGTCCTGGGTTTTCTCATTCATTTAGTCCATGTTGCTAAGGGTCTTGACCCTATGAAGAGTGTTGGTGCCCGGTGGTTGACTGATTAGCTTATTCATTCATTCACTACCTCATTCATTCATGCAGCTCTCTTGAATTCCAGGCACTGTTTCTAGACGCCGGGGATAGAAGAAAGAGATGGTTCTGCCCTCACGCTCTTGTTCCCGGTGGAAACAGACAATACACCTAATTAATTAAGGCAGGCGGTGGTAGGTACCTCAGGTGAGACAAGAGCCGTTCCCTAAGAGAGATACGGCCAGCATCAAATGAAAGACAGAGACCAGAACACAGTTCATTGGTTTATTCTCAGACTTGAGATGCCAATTTTGCCCTATGGCCTGGGAGAGTGTTGTGTGTAGGGGGGGTGGGGTCGTGCTGGAGTCTCCCTCACCCTGTCCCAGCCTTCCCTAAGGAAGAAGCAGATTAAATATACAACAGAGGGGATTTTTCCCTTTTAATACAGACCCAAGTATAAATAGGGCAGGCAGCACCATCAGGATCCTGATAACAGCCCCGGCGTCTTGGTCCCCAATCCACCTGGCATGGCAAGGTGAGCTTGGAGCAATGGGGGGCGGGGGCGGGAGTGCGCAGAGCTGGGCCGAGGCAGCGGAAGGAACGCACAGCTCGGTCCAGGGAAGTCCCACTTCCCTCTGTCATCTGACGTTAGTCCCTTCACTGCGAAGCCATCTGGAAGTAGCAAGGAGTGAAGGGGTCCCCGCCTGGGGTCAGCAGACATCCAGTGCTTAACTCTGGGGCAGGGTAGCACCAAAGGGTGGGGGGACCGCGACTGAGGAGTTGGGAGGCAGGTGTTGGGGGCACGTTCATTCATCAGCTCATTGCAGGGGGGCCAGGGGTGGAAAGTTGAGGGTTGGGGCGGATGGAGGGGAGAGAGAGCCAGACTGCGGTATGCCACTTGGGGTGGACTGGGAGGAGGCGGGACCCTTTGACCAAGGGAGCCCAGCCCCCAGCCCCCCGAGAGGGGAGAAGTACCACTGTTTGACCTCGGTGAGCAGAGTCACATCCCCTGTCTTCAGAGTCACAGGAAATGATAAATACGGTGGCTTCGAAGCCTCAGCACCAAATGTGCCCCTTCTTGGTGGGGGAGCTCCTTCACTGTCCCTCCCAGCCCGGAGACTCTCAGCTGCTAAAGCAGACGGGGCCCAGTTCAAACCCAAACTTCTGGTTCGTCTGGCCAAAGTCGCTGGCCGCCACGTCCCACAGGGGCAGAAAGCCCACTCGAGAAGAGCTGAATTCCAAGAGGGTCTTCGCCTGTCCCTTCCGGAGCTGACCGCGGAGAAGATGGGGGTGGTGAGCAGTGGGGCAGGGGGCCGAGGCCTCGCCTCCCCACTCTGGCCGACCCTTGCCCCGTCCCCTTACCCGGCAGCCGTCGTGGGGGACACTGATGGTGGCCGCTGCTGTCTGGTTGAAGGAGACCTCCTCCCCGTTGGTACCCAGGAAGCGCAGGGAGCGGCCATGGTCACCCGCGGCTTCATCCAACCAGGCGGCTGAGTTCTGGCAGGAGAAGGTGAAGCGCTGGCGGGCCGTGGCGCTCAGCAACTTCAGGAAGGTCAGTTGTACCACGTTGACCGGGGACCCGTCGGCGTCCACGTAGGAGAACTGGGGTGGTGGGGCAGAGCAGGGGCGAGGGTGCTCGGTGAGCTCCTATTCTGTCTGCAGAACCCACTTCCCACAATCTCCACTCACTGGCAGACCTGCCACCTCTCGCGTGTCCCTGTCTCTGGGGAGGTCCCACCAGCCACCTGGAAATCCAAGACAGAATTCTCCCATCCAAGTACCAACCAGGCCCGACCCTGCTTAGCTGCCGAGATCAGACGAGATCGGGCGTGCTCACGGTGGTATGGCCATAGACTCAAGACAGAATTCTAAGTCATTTCCTGCCTGGTTCCATTTGACCTCACATATCTTGATCGCTTGATCCACCAAATCCAGGGTCGTAACACGCTCAGCCCCACCCAGAACTCACAATTCTACCTCTGCGCTTGTCAGCCCCTGACCTACAAAGCCAACCATATCCTCTCTGTCCAATATGGCAGCCACACGTCCAAGAATCGCTTGAAATGTGTGGCCAGTTCAACAGAGGGGCTATTTTTCACTTTATTTACTGTTTTTTTTTTTACTTTTAAAAATTCATAACTAATAACTGAGCCTCCAGCCACTTATCAGAAAGCTTCTGTTGGGAGCAACTTGAATCTGTGAATCTACTTTTTCAATGGTTGTTCCACCGTTTTATAAAATCTAAAAACAGATCGAGGATTCCCAGTAACATTGAACGTCTAAATTGTGATGTGCTATAAATGTAAAATATGGGCCTGGATTTTAAAGACCGAATGTGAAAACAATATAAAATATCTTAATAATTCATTGTATTGCTGTGACAATATTTTTGATCTATTAGGTTAAATGAGATAGATTATTAAAATGTAGCTGGGGTGAGATAACTGGCTTGGTGACATCTTTTTCTGGCTTCATTCTCTTTCCCTATGTCACTTCCATATTGCCCAACTGATGTTTGCTGCAATCACCTCTCCGATAAATTACTTGCAATTGAATTCTTGTCTTGGGGTCTGCTCTGGGGGAGCCCAAACCAAGATACGCCCTCCGGTTATGTTATAGCTTTGTTTCCTTCCGTGTTGTCTGCCTTCTCCACTTCATAAAGGCAGGAACTATGTTTTATTTTCTGCTATGTTGCTAGCACTCAGCACGTACATACATGTTACATGGACAAATTCCAGACTGAACTCAGTATCCCCCCCACCCTCAAATTTGCTCTTCAGGTCTCAGAGAAGAGTCTCTCTCACCAGATGTACGACCTTCAAAGAAGGAACTTGGGCATCATCCCCACCTCCTTCCTTCCATCCGTCTAATCAATTACCGTGTCCTGTTGACTTGCACTCTTAGATACTGTTCTAAGCCATGCTTTCCCCTCCGTCCCTATTGCAAGAGCTCCAGGCTGGACGCCCCCGTACTATCCTGGACCAGTCTCCTTCTGGGTCTCCCAGCCTCCTGTCCACACCCCACACCAGCCCCAGAGGCAATTTTCTAACGCAGAGATTTGATCTGAGTTCCTCCCTCACTTAAATATACTCCATGGCTCTCTACTACCTACTCTTGTCCAACCCTCACTCATCTCCTCAACCTTACTCCTACCATATTCCCTCTCGAACTCTCTAGAGCAGAGCAAAAATGGCTTTTCTTCGTCAAATCCATCAGACCCTCTCTTGACTCTGAGCCTTTGCATATACTGTTCCCTCTGCCCAGAACACTTGTCCTTGTCCTCCCTAATTTGCTAGCCCAGTGCATTCTTTAGGCTTCAGCTGAACTGTGACTTCTACTAGGAAACTTTCAGTCTCTTCCAGCTCTGTCTCTGAATGTCCACCATGCCCTCTGCTTCCCCGACCCTGGCACCATCACTGCATATGGCAACTAACCACCTATTACATATCGGAGGCTTCCGCGTCCCCACCTCCGGCCTGCGCCCACCATGAAGGCAGAGGAGAGTCTGTCCTGTTCGTCTGGCACCTCAGAACCACTCCGTCACCTCCTCCTGCTGGTTCTCTCCAATTCTCACACCACCCCCCTCCTCGCCTTCTGACAACTCACCTTCTTCCCTCGCCGGAATGTGCTATACCAGCCGCCAGGTTTCTCTTTAGACCAGGAGGCAAGTTTCACCTGGGAGAGGGAGGGGCGGATCGCTGCAGCAGACGCGCTGGGTGCCACCTACAAGCCCTCTCTGCATTTCCTGCCTGATATGCTTTGGATGCTCCTCCCCTCCAAATCTCAGGCTGCAACTCGATCTCCAGTGTTGGAGGTGTTGGTGTTTGGGTCACGGGGGCGAATCCCTCACGAATGGCTTGGTGACTCATGAGTTCTCACTCCATTAGCTCATGCCAGAGAGTTGGTTGTTCACTAAAGCGTGGGCACCCCCTCCTCCCTGTGTGCTCCCTCTTTCGCCATCTGTCATGAGTGGAGGCTTTCTGAGGCCCTCATCAGAAGCAGAGGCTGGCACCACGCCTCTTGTACAGCCTGCAGAGCCGGGAGCAAATAGACCCCTGTTCTTTATAAATGACCCAGCCCCGGGGATTCCTTTATAGCAACACAAATGGACTAAGACACCTCCTCCCAAAGAAGGCTGCCGATTGAGTATCTCAGGCTGTTCTCTGGCCATGGGGGTGGGCTCTGGCTGTGCCCCGAGGGGCAGGGAGATTCACACCCCCGAGGCAGCCCTCAACCAACAATTGATGAGAATGGATGTATAAATACCCCAGATCCCTCCCCCACCAACTCTCGGGGGTCTATGCTGGGCTATCTCCCAGAGTTCTCCAGCGGGATGAGCCTTGGATCCTCAATGGTACTATCTTAATGCCACGTCCTGGACCTGGGACCGGCCTGGTCCTCTCTCATCACCTCTCTCCCCTCCTGGTGCTTCCTGGGATCACCCCCTAAATCTTTGTCTCAGGTCTGTGTTTGGGAAACCCAAGCCCAGAAAGCACCTCACTCCCTCCCCGACCTCTCCCCAGGCCAGCGGAAAGTAAGCAGCTGAGCGAGGGTGAGGCCCTGGGGTGTCAGCAACTCTCGATGGATCGAATCTGGCACTCCCGTCCCGGGAGTGGGGAGTCTGAGCTTGTCGAAATTCCCATCCCCTGAGCGACTGAGCTGCTACTAAACCAGAGGGCTGACCAGTAAAAAAACAGCAACAAACAGTATTGCACACTTCTGCAGGCCCGGTGCTTGCTAAGTGCTTTACTTGCAGGCGGAGGTATTTGCACAGCACCACGTGTAGGCAGGGTTTGGAAAATGTTTCCTGATATCTGCAGCGGTAACTCGGTTGCACAACCACCTTAGGAGGTAGGTACTTTCTGGAGCTCCATTTTACAGATGAATAAACTGAGGTGCCAGATATGAATTCCAACCCAGGTGGTCCAGGGTTCAGGGTCCATGCCGCCAGCCCATTGCCCTGCACTGCCAAGCCTGGTACTTGGAGCAGGGAAGCGGTTAGGCTCAAAGTTCCCTAATGTTGAACCCCGGGGTTTCTGGGGTACCAGGGGGGTGTCACCTCCCAGCCCACAGCCTGGAGGACAGAGAGCCCATGGGACCCTATAAAACAGCAGGTCAGCAGGCAGTGTAGCTGGGTGGTTAAGGACTGGGACTCTGAAGCCACACTGCCTTGGAAAATCTAATCGCCACTCTGTGCCTCGGTTTCCCCCTCTGGGGGAGACGATGGCAGAACTGCCATCAGCAGGTGGTTGGAACTCCATAAGTTAACGTGGCACAGGTTTTGGAACAGGCCTGGCACCCATAAGCACTATTTAAAGGTTTGTCACCATTATCGATGTTTCAGGAGTTTTTCTAGTCTGTGCTCCCCTACGAGGTGCGCTCCATAAAAGCAAAGAGATTGCTTTCTTTTTGATAGTCAGCATTTGGCATACAGTAGGTACTCAATAAATGTTGAATGAAGGGAGGTTAAGGTTCCAGACAAGGGCCAGTGGGGGGGCTGAAGGAGTGGAGGGAGCAGGGGACAGCCTTTCCCAGGGGAGGGGACCAGATGGTCTGGGACACTCACGATCTCGAACTTCTTGTCGGGATAGAGGCAGGTCTCTCCTCCCGCCGTGAAGTTGCAGAAAACCCTGAGCGCATCCCGCGCACAGCCCTGGTTGGGGTCAATCCAGTATTCCCCTGCCGCGGAGCCAGGCAGGGCAGGTGAGCGGGGACTGGACCCGGTCGCTCCATTCCCGCCCCGGGGAGGGCCCGGTCCTCACCATCGGGCAGGTGCGGGTGGTTGCGGTGCAACTCGTGGCACACGAGGCCGGGGCGCTCGGCTGTGCCCGGGGGTCGCCGCATCTGGTCCAGCTCCAAGCTCAGTGACATGAGCGAGGCCAGCACCTCCTCCAGGCCGCCCTCCACGACTGGGATGGAGCGTCGGCGCCTGCGCAGCCCATGGGGCTCCGCGGGGCGACCCTGGGCGTGGGGGGTGGGTTGGACAAGGAAGGGGGAGAGTGGATGAGGGACAAGGGAAAGAGAAACAGACAGAGATGAAATAATGGGACAATTATTGAAACGGACAGAGAGGCGAGGAACAGAAGGAGACAAGACCCAAGTCAGAGCCCCCCATGGAGGGCTCCTCTGCTAGCCCTGCCCTCCCCACGCGCATCCCCTGGACACCAGACCCAGTGGGGCCACCCCAGACATAGTCCCTGCCCTCCCCTCAGGTCCTGGTGCCGCCTCTCCTTGGGGAACTTACCGGGGGGCCTGGGGGCCCTGGGGGTCCAGTGTCTCCACGGGGACCAAGGGATCCCTGCAGGGAGAAGTCACTCGGGGGTGAACTCTGTCAATGGAGACCTCATCCTGCCAACGCGCGCGCACACACACACACACACACGCACACACACGCACGCACACACACACACACGCACGCACACACACACGCACGCACACACACGCACGCACACACACACGCACGCACACACACACGCACACACACGCACACGCACACACACGCACACACGCACGCACACACGCACACGCACACACACACGCACACACACACGCACACGCACACACACGCACACACACGCACACACACACGCACACACACACACGCGCGCACACACGCACGCGCGCACACACACGCACACACACGCGCGCACACACACATGCACACACAAGCGCACACACACG
>CAUYSK010003167.1:0-72312 GCA_963575035.1 Avahi laniger
GCTTCACAGAAAGGGGGAGCACTGATGTGGTGTGGGGGCTGTCCTTGGGCATCCTCACAGTGCGGAGTGGGGGCCCTGGCGCATCTGCACAGAGTGGGGGGCGGGGGCTGCCCCTGTGGGATCTGAGGGCGGGAGCTGCCCAGGCCTGGCAGGCAGGTGGACACTGGACCCTGCCAGCTCCTCCCCGAGCCTGGCCTGTGCTGGCTGTTTCTCCTGGGGGGCATTTCCCCCCACACCCAGGCAGCCTGTCCTTTCCGGAAGTCAGGACCCTCAGGTTTTGTTCTCGGGATCCCTCTGGTTTCTTGGAGGAGCAGGGGGAGGCTAAGGGGCTGCCCGGGGGCAGAACAGTTATCCTTCATCTGTCTGTACGTGGGCTTTTGTGGAAGGCTTTCTGCAGTATTTACTGATCATGACTTAGGAGATTGTATCCGTCCAGCAAATTTGATTTTTCTGAAAGAGACTGGTTCTGTTTTGTTTTTTAAGTGCCTGTAAGGGTTGCAATGGGTGCCATGGGGGGTTTTAAGCACGGTCACCCCCGTCTGAGGCTGCTGCATGGCCTGGGGTGGGGCATAGGGACGGCCCAGAGGGACCAGGCTGAGCGGAGCCTGCCAGGGGCAGTGACGGTGGTGGGGGCACCAGGGACTCAGCCACTCCCAAAACTTTCTCAGGAGCCCTCTCCTCTCCGCCCACCACCCCCAGGCCTGAAGCCCTTCCTCTCCCAGGTCAGCTTTGGGAGGAGCCTCCTAACTCATTTTTTACCGTGGTAAGATATACATAAAATTGACCCTTTTAAGTGAACAGTTAGAGAGGCTTTAAGCACATTCACATTGTTGTGCAGACGTCTCCACCGTCCACCTCCAGAACTGTTCCTCTTCCCAAGCCGAAACTCTGTCCCCATCAAACACTTAACACCTCAGCGCCCCGGCGCCCTTCTCCCTGCCTCCCCCCGCCCCAGCTCCTGGCCCCTTCTTCCTGTCTCTGTGGATCCGACTCCTCTTAGCAAGTCCGTTCCGTGCACCCTGCAGCCAGTCTGAGCCTGTGCTTCCCAGTGTTCCCATCGTTTGCATAAACTCTCCACTGGCTCCCTGAATCTTTAGTCATCCCCCAGCCCTGAGTGCCTGTCCCTGCCACTTCCCCCAGGATTCTGCCCTCTGCACTGGCTGTGCCCTGCCTGGGTGACACCCCCCAACCCTGCCCTCTGTGCGGTTACCCCCATCACTCCTCAGAACCAGCCTGGGGCCTCTGTTTCTTCAGGGCAGTTAGTGTCATTTATGATTGTGTATTTTTATGTTGTACATTGGTGCGTCCTCCACCACCTTCCTGCTCCA
Source organism: Avahi laniger (assembly GCA_963575035.1). NCBI lineage: Eukaryota > Metazoa > Chordata > Mammalia > Primates > Indriidae > Avahi > Avahi laniger. Next base: position 1,329 of record CAUYSK010003167.1, read on the forward strand.
TTAATCTAGAAGTTCCTTGAAGGTTGGGACGGAAACATTTCCATCACTGTTTGGAAGGATTGATTTGGACACTTGACTGGAGCCAGTAGCAGCGGCACCTGGGAAGAGGTGAGCCTCCGCCCGAGGTGTGCTGGTCCTGGAGGCTGGGGCGAGTCTCCTGTGAACAGTCACGACAGCCTGGAGGTGAAGACCCAGGGTGGGGCTCCTCTGGGACCCCGTTCCTGTGCCCCTGCGGGTCCATGGTCTCTCTGCACTGTCGGGTTCTGTTGGATTTTATCTGTCATCAGAAGGAGTCACCTGCGAATATACCAAACCCTAATTCTGTCCCACGAGCTTCTCACGATAAACTCTCAGCCTTTGTAGGGTCACACCATAATTCTAACATTTGTCAAGTCCGTGTCCGTGTTCGTATTTGCTTTTTTTTCATCAGTACTTTTATCAGCTTTTTGATTGTAACTCCTTGTAGCTTTCATCTTTTCACCCTTAAGAGTGGTAATTTCATTTTGTTTGCTGTCATGTAAGAAACTAGGGAGATGTGATGTCTTTTTTTTTTTTTTTTTTGAGACAGAGTGTCACTCTTTTGCCCGGGCTAGAGTGAGTGCCGTGGCGTCAGCCTACCTCACAGCAACCTCACACTCCTGGACTCAAGCAATCCTCCTACCTCAGCCTCCCGAGTAGCTGGGACTACAGGCATGTGCCACCATGCCCGGCTAATTTTTTCTATATATTTTTAGTTGTCCAATTAATTTATTTGTATTTTTAGTAGGGACAGGGTCTCGCTCTTGCTCAGGCTGGTTTTGAACTCCTGAGCTCAAACAATCCCCCGGCCTCGGCCTCCCAGAGTGCTAGGATTACAGGCGTGAGCCACCATGCCCGGCCTGAGATGTGATGTCTTTAATCAATATAACTGTAAAAAATTGGTATAAATTTTAAATTTAGTGATTTTTTTTAAAGGAACAGATTATTTATCTCTTCGGAGAACTCATCTATCCAAAATGACTTTTTTCCAGAGGATTCCAGATTTATTAATATTGTAGAGTTAACAGAAAGTTGTCAAACTTTTTAAAGGTCTTTCTAATCAGCCTCCTTTCTCTAATTTTTTTAAACTCACAATTCTTTTGACAAAATTCTTTTTGTAGAAGCCAATTTTAAAAGAAAGCCAAAAAAGTACACTTTAGCTTTTATGTTCTATATCTATATAAACTTTATTATCTCAAATCTTTTTCTATTCTACACGTAATCCATGCTTACTTACAGAAAAATGGGAAAATACAGAAATATGAAAAGAAGAAAAGCCACATAACTCTCCACAAAGATGACTAGAAATACCATTTCAGTGTGTTTTCCTCGTGTCTGTTTCCTTTTTATTTTTTATTATTTATTTGTATATTTTTTTAGAAACCGGGTCTTGCTTTGTCACCCAGGCTGGAGTGCAGTGGTGTGATCATGGCTTATAGCAGCCTCAAACTCAAGCGATCCTCCTATCTCAGCCTCCCGAGAAGCTGGGACTACAGGTGTGCCCCACGACATCTGCCTAATTTTTAAATTTTTTGTAGAGACAGGGTCTTGCCATATTGCCTAGTCTGGTCTCAAACTCCTGGCTCAAGTGATCCTCCCAAAGTGCAGGAATTGCAGATGTGGGCCACCAAGAACACATTGTTTCTTTTTTAAAAATCTGTAACAGGAACTTTGTTGAAACTACATATTCGCACATTCACAACTGCTGGTGATCAGAATCCCAATTGGTAAGCAACTTAAATACTTAAAAAATACCCTTTATGTGAGTGCTCTGTTTAAATATGTAGATTAAAGTGCTTTGCCTCCCTAAATTAGTTTATATCTGTGACACTCCCTGCTGCTAAACTGAAAAAGAACGTGGTCACAGCAAGGTTCCAGGAATACAGGCCACAGGGCGGGGCCCAGAGCAAGGTTGGGTCGGGCAGGGCTTGGTTTCTGTGGTTCCTTCTTATCAAGACAGAACCTCCCCACCTTCCATGGGGAAGAACTGGATCAGATAATGCGGACAGTCACCAAAGAGCAAAATGTGATTTTTGGTTCTTAGTTGTTTTGAAAGTAATGTCAAAGACGTCAGTGTGCATCCTAGTTACAGACTTGGCACAGGGGTGAAGCATCTGAAGAGTTATTTGAATGAGGAGTTATTTCCTTTTGCGAGACTGTCAGCTAAGTCATCTTTGACCCCCAAGGTCAGGGTTGACCTTCCTTAGCTGGCCTGGATGCCTGGCCCCAACACACCTGTGTCCCTGTCTCCCTCCGGGAGTTCCTTCGCCTTGGGGGCTGTGCCCTGGGCTCCTGTTCCACCTCCACCACCCTCCGTGAGTACTTGTGAAAAAAAATCTTGAGAAAATAACAGCTACTCTGCACTCTCAATGAATTCCATGGCACTTTCTTCTTCAAAACAAAAACTAAAACCTAAGGGCTTCCTGCCCTTGTCCATAGTGGAGAAGAGCCGCGTGTGGACCTGGTGTCTCTGAAGGGGGACAGGATGCTGGGCGGGGCCCCCTCTCCCGCTGCAGAGAAGTAGCAGGGTCCTCTCCGGTTTCCTGTAGTGTCACGCATCCCCGTTTGTCATAAAGCCCTGGTGCTGAGGACACGGACCTGCACAACCCCAAAGGAGGGGAACGTAGGACATTTGGGGGTGGCGCACTGGGAGGGCGTGGCCGGCCAGGAGGGCATCTGCTTAGTTTTTATTTCAGAGAAAACTGTTGTGATGAACAGGCCGTGAGGGATAAATCCATGGGACTGAGAGTGCAATTTACGTAACAATTAAACCAGTTCAGTGTATCCTGCAACTCTGCTAGAACCAGGCCTCTCCCCAGGCGGGTATTGAATGTTATTAATCTGTTTTATGACCCAGTTTCCCCAAATGGATCATTTCGCCTTCATAGTGTTAAGATATATTTAGCAACTCAGGTACCAGCAGTAGGAGAGGGTGGATTTACAAGTCCATGCAGTTGCTTGGTGCACTTTCTTCTCACCGTTTGCCTGAAAAAGCCGCCTGGCCAGGGCAGGGCCTTCCGGTTAGAATGTCCCATTCTTCTGATTTATGTGTGTGCAACCATAGCCTGCCGTCAGTATGCAGTGTTTCAGGTATTTTCTGAAATCGGAGTAAATGTGGAGGGACAGGTTGCCCTGGCAGAGGAACCCGCCTTGTAGCTTGGTGGGGGAGTGAATTGGAAAGGCCAGCCGCTGGTTCCTTTTCTGAGCGGGAGGGGACCTGTTCGGCTTCCCAGGGGTGTTTGGACGCGTTTTGTGAAGGGCAGAATTCTACTTGGTGCCGATGCTGTGCTACTTCGCTTTGTTTTGGTTTTATCCGGCGGCCGAGGTCTCTACAGAGGAGCCCCTGTCGCTTTGCAAACATGGTCTGGCTGCCAGCTATGGTCCCAGCTGCCCTTAGGAAACTGGAAGCTCCACGACTGTCTCTGATCCGGCTCCTGTGATTGGTGGCTGCCGGTTTGGGGAATTAACCAGAAGGCCAATCAGAGTGGTCTTGGGAAAAGACCACTCCCTTGGGAAAGGTTGAATAGGCTGAACTCTAACTTGACCTTAAATTATCCAAAGTCATTTATTTTATAGGTTTAGTGTGGGATTTTATATGGCAGAACGAGAACAAAGATGACCAAGTGTAGCAAACTGATGTCATGAAATTATAGCAGTTTGCCCCAAATGTGATGAACTTGGGCTTCCGTGTGACCTGGGAAGGCGTGCTCTCCCTAGTGTGTCTGTGAGTGTGGGAGGCTGTGTCCCACCCTCGGGTCTCCCAGCCTGGGGGCAACCCCTGTTCCTCCCGGCTTCTCTTCCTTGGTGTGCCTGGCGGAGAGGGGTTGGCAGTCAAATGCTGCTTCTGGAAAAGAGGCTAGTAGGACATCCTGGCTCCTGAAAGCCATTGCGTGCCTGTCCCTACGCATGCTGGGGAGGAGCCCCTCGCACCTTGTCCACACCGTGTGTTGCCTAGAACTAGAGCGCAGCCCCCACCCCGTCACCTGGGAAGCACCGCTCTGCCTTCCAGACCTGGTCGAGCTTCATCCGCCCCACCCTTGTTTTCCCAGGTCACAGTGAGGCCCCAGCTCTGTCTCCTGGCCTCCGATCATGTTGCTGAGTTCATGGGCCTCCTTGGCTTGGACTGAGAGCCCTGTCTTCTATTGAGGAACTTTTATTTCTGTTCTCAGGGCCTGTGTTGGGCCAGGCACTTGACAAATGCTGATAAATGCTTGCTGGTGCACTGACGGCCGGACCAGCACACGCTGGACGGGGCCATCTCCCGCTGGCCAAGGCCGAACGGCCCCTAACCACCAACCACTGCTGTGCTGGCCAGCGTGCGCCTGATCCACAAACCCCCGTGCGCGGGGGTTGGTTTCGTGGCAGGTGTGTGTGGTCTGCTAACACAGGAGAGGTGTCAGAAGAATTTAACTGTGGTAAACTGTGAATTAGTTTTGCCACAATGAAGTTTAATTCACGTGATAAAAAACGTCAAATTGCATATTATGCCATTGGCTTAAACATTTGCACAGTGAAATTCCACAACATACTAATAATTCCTGACATTGAGTCACCTGGGATTGTCCTGAATTAGGAATGGAGAATTAAAAGTTTACGTAGAAGACTATTTTATACCCACAATTTAAAAATCGCCGTGGATCTCAGAGAAACTGGTGCAGCCAGGTGTACGGCTTCCTGCGGTTCGTGCTGCAGCAATGTCTCCTCGCTTTGGAGGGGAGGGCGGCGTTGGGGGCAGGGGCAGGACCGCCCCGCAGTGCGAGGGGCGCCTGTTCTGGGATGGTCTGTACAGACTGTGGTTGCTTTTAATAGAAACTGAACTCAGATGAGCTGCTTAATCCCCACCACTTGGAATTACAGCAGTTCCACGTCTTGAGTTTCTCCCATTGCTTTGTTTTTGATTTGTTCTCATTGTTATTGTTACTTGTCATTGGCTCATTAGTCTTGTTTCTTGATGGAGGTGCGCATCAGTGAGTATTACCCACCGGGCGCAGTCCCAGCCGCTGTGCACCTGGGGAGCCAGGTCGGAGTGCGGAAGCTTCACGGAACATCAGCGCCTCAGAGAAGATCTAGAGAAGAGGCGCTGAGGCTGAGTGAGACAGATCGACTAAGGCAGCCATTGTTCGGTGCTGTCTGGGGGCAAAGCTGGGTCTAGATCGCAGTCAACGTTGCTTTTTCTGCTAAAAGGAGAAGTCTCTTCGTGATGCCAAGCCAAGGATAGAGTGTGCCCTGGTTCCGTTTCAGAGGTCTCGTACTGGCGTTTGTCCTGCTGGGCACTCCGGAGACGGAGCAGCGAGTTTGGCACAGTGCGCCTTTGGAAAAGCTGTCGGGAAGGCTGATCACGGGGAATATCCAGGTGGTGTATCAGTCAGGGAGGCCGGGGGCAGTGACAACACGCCCCAGGTGGAAGGGCTTCCCGTAACAGGAAGTAACAGCTGGGTGAAGACAGCCCCTTCCACCTGGGGCTCAGCCACCCTTGGGGCCTCCTGTCGGTCACACCAGCCTGGGAAGGGGAAGGTGTGGGGAGCAGGTACACTCCCTCTGCGCAGCCTGGCCCAGAGGCGGTGCATGTTCCCCACACACGTCCCCTTGGTGGGGACTACTGGCACGGGAGGCACAGTCCAGCTGTGTGCCCCAAAGGCAGAAAAGACGGATTTTGGGGAACCCAGCAGTCGCTATAGCAGGAGAGGGCCGATCTGGATACTGAGAAGGGCGGGATCCTGAGTAAAGGAAGATGTGGTGCTCTCGGTGGACCTCGGACGTCTTGGCACGTGAGGAGGGTGGGAGGGTGAGCCTCATTCTGTGGCCATTGGGGACTGTCAGAGGCTCTTAGGGCAGGCGCAGGTAGGATCAGAACCACGTTTCAGGGTCACAGTGAGACCTTCACGAGAACAGTAACCACAAAGATGGTGTCTCCTGTGCTTACCGGTCCTTACCTCGAGCCCGGCTGAGGGCATCACACTCTCTCTTATCCCTGTCACTGACTTTAAGGGGTGGGTGGTGTCACCACATCCAGCCAGGACAACAGCCCTGGGTCTCACATTGGGCTGGGCCCAGCAAGACGGTGCTCACAGGGTCTCCAGGCAGCCGATAGCCAAACGTGCAGCTCGAGACATGCCGAGAGATCAGGGAAGAAGGACCACGGCCAGACGGGGGTCAGGAGACGTGGCTGGGCCTGGAGCCGGGAGTGGGGCAGGGACTCCGGGAGCGTTTGGGGAGAGGCCGAGGGGGGAGATAAGTTTAAAGCCGGAAATTCCAATTCTTTGATATTCAGAGGTGGATTATCTGTGCTTATTTTTTATCAGTTCCTCGTTTTTTTTTATCCACCCCCTAATCGTGACAGTTCACTTCCCTTTACACGTAAGGGGGGAGGAGAGCGGAGATGGGACTCAGACGCGTCCACTCCCGGGACCAGTAGGGCGCCTTCTGCCTCTCGTGCAGTATGGACTGGAGGCCATTCACTCTGGCATTCGGTCCCTGTCCCCATAAATGCGGTTACTTTACATGGAAATGGGAAAAGGGCGTAAATTGGTGTTGATGGCCGCGGTGTGGAATAACCGAACTGAGGATTGGCTGTTCCCGTCGGGTCCCCAGCACCCTGCACCTGCCGTCACAGTGATGCCGGGGAGGGAGACTTAGTGTCAGGTCGGTTGTTTTTTACCCTCAAGGAATAAACATTTCTGAGAGGAGCGGAATCCACTGGTTCTACTTTACGTGCTTCCTTGGAAAAGAGTCCTGAGGGTTCAAATCAAACCACTGCTGTCAGAATTCTGGATTTATTATTGTCATCTTGAAAGGGGTCATGTCTGCATTTGATTTAAACGTACCAGCGATCCGGCTTCTCACTTTACAACTGGAAGGTTTCTACCCTCGCTGCTCGCCAGTCTGTCGCTCCCTCAGACAGGCGATACTTGGTTCTGTTTATACTCCGGAGTGTGTTCCCATCCATTTATGATTAAACACTGCTCAAACAGCCGGCGCGAGATTTATTGACACACGGTGGGGTTGACGGGGATGGGGTGCCGCTGGGGGAGGCGTCACTTCTCTCTGTTCTGTTTATTTCCAGTTGACAGGAGATGACATTTATTTTTAAACTGTGGTCATAGTTCTATGACTTCTGCAGAACTCCAACTGCAGATTTCATTTTACAGCTACAGTAAGGACGGGGGCAATGACCAAGGCTTCTGAGGGCCATGCCACTCCCTGGCCCTTTAGGGTGATAAACTTCCCATCTAGAACTCACAGTCACGTACCTTTGGTTCAGGTAATTTATCCGAGTAAATTTGTGGCCTATTCTCTTTCTGCCCTATTAATTTGCTAGTTACTTATTTTGAAATAGTCAACAAAGTTCGTAACTCTGTTTACAGCCCACTCTGTAATTTTAAAAGAGTGAAAAATATTTCTCTCATGTAATTATTTCAACACTGTTGTGTGCCAGGCCCTAGCTGGACTGGGCTTGCAGAGGGCTTGGGGCTCCCGCCCTTCACTGAGCTTCGTGTCTCAGAAAGGCTCAGGCGGAGAAGGAATGAGAAGACAGCACAGCCGCCGAACCGCTCATTCCAGGAAGGCCCGCGAGAGGTCAGAGCCCTAAAAAAGGATTTTCAAAGCCCTGTCCTTTGTTTTGATTCCTTACTCATCTTCAAGGTGGTTTTTTAAGTCATCTATTTTTGGTCACTGAAAACGTGCTTTGTGACTCCCAGAACTGTCACCTTCACGAGACAGCGCAAGGAGAGTGAACATCATCTGTTCACACTGGCCTTATTTTAGCTTTGGGAGGAAAGGCTTAGGTTTGAAGACAATTCTTCTTATGGTTCTTCTTACATTCTTTTATAAAAGTCATGGTGCTTTTTTTGTTTTGTTTTCACAGGCACATTTGTGAAATTTGGCTTAAATATTTTCTGAATAGGTGGCACGTTCCCGCGGTTGGCAACTCAGAAGGTCCGCAGCGAGACGATTTTCTCTCTCTCTCATCCCGGTTTCCCTCCCCAGATAATCAGTTTGTGGGGGCTTTCCAGACAACATAAAACCCCATCCTCTTTCCACCCCGAGTACCGTTTCTCCAGAGAGAACCGTGTTTTACGTGTGCTTTCAGGGGTTGGTGTGCGCGTGGAGGGGACTCCGGAGAGTCTTGTCGCAATGCTGTCGTGCCTCTTTTCCTTGGTGCAGGACAGAAACCACAGCGGTGATAATCAGATTCTACACGGGCACGGAGGGGTAGCTTTTCTGGTCAGGTGAGTTTTGTGGCTTCGTCTAGTGCAGACAACATTCAGAGCAAGTGTAGATGGAAACGCGATACAGCGCATGGGTGTTTCATTTCGAGGACAGCTCCTCAGTGGTGGCTCGGTTTGCTGGCAAAGTGTGTCTTGGAGAGAAGCTGGTTAGGGTCAGGCCCGGGTGTTCTGGCGGGTCAGGTGCGGGCTCTGGTGGGATCATAGTGTAGGTAGCCAGGTCGTCTGTGCAGCCCGGCTGGGCCCAGCCTTCCTGTTGACAGCAGTTGGCTAGGACTCGGGCCTCCGCTGTCGGTGGCAGAAGCTGGAATGCCCGACCTTGGGGAAGTCTCCACTTATCAGCAGTCAGCTTCTGACTCGAGCAGAGCCAAGTTTAGAATGAATGAAGAAGATATTTTGAAACGCTCTGGTGTTGTGAAATACGGAACTTTGTGAGTTCCTGTGGTCGTCCGCTTCGTCCCTCGCTGTGACTCATTAGCAGGGATGGGGTCTTGCCAAGTCACTCTGTGGCTAGCACTATGAAATTGAGTGTCATTGACCAAAACACTGCCAGGCACCCTGGGGTTCTCTTGCAGTGATTCCACCCAAAAGAGTACTCACCGGTAGCTGGCTCTTTGAATACAAGGAAGTGTAAGAGAAACAAAACACGGGAGACAGCCCTGTCACAGGATGGGAGCTGCCCCGTGCCAGCCTCAGCCCCAGCATCTGCATCTGAACCCCAGGGTCAGAGTTGTCAGTGGGCGGAACAGGTGCCTCCAACGAGCCCTTGGGGTTGGGAGCCTGGCTGTCGCCTGCAAGGGGATGTCTGACATTCCAGCGCACCCAGGAGCAGCACAGTGGTGAGAACACGCAGGATGCAGCAGCTCTGCCCAATTCTGGGGGGAAGGGAGAGTGTCCTGCCTGCAGCCTGGGCCGTGACTGTGGGCGCAGCCGGGCCCTGGTCCTGGCTCAGAGCCGTGGGGCACCAGCGGCACTGTGCGGAGGTAACAACCGTTTGTTTAACCCCCTCGCTCGTTGAGCAATGTTTTAGTTTTTCCCAGCTTTTGGCACATTACAGATGAAGCTGCTGTGAACAATCACAGGTCTCGAGTGCACGTAAGTTTCACTTCTCTGGGATAAACACCCAGGAGTGCAGTTATTAATTCCCATCATCAACGTATGTTTAGTTTTTTAAAGAAACTGCCACGCTAGCATTTCAGAGTGTCTTTCGCATTTCATACTCCCTCCCCCAGTGCATGAGAAATCCTGTTTCTCCGCGTCCTCGCCGGGTACGGTTCTGTGTTTTGGCCATTCTGACAGGCGTGTGGCGCATCCTAACTGGGCGAGGATGTTGTACTTCTCACGAGCTTGTTTACCATCTTAGATCCTCCTCGGTGAAATGTCTCTTTATGTGTTTTGCCCACTTTCTCATTGAATTGTTTGCTTTTTTACTACTGAGTTTCGAGAGTTCTTTATATATTCTAAATATGAGTCTTTTATACCATATGTGGTTTGCCAATCTTTTCTTCCAGCCTGTAACTTGTCTTTTTATGCTCTGTTAATGGGCTCTTTTGCACACCAGGAGTTTTAAATTTTCAGGAAGCCCAATTTGTTGAGGTTTTGTTTGTTTGTTTTGAGATAGGGTCTCCCTCTGTAGCCCCAGGTAGAGTGCAGTGGTAGCTTCACTGCAGCCTCCAACTCCTGGGCTCACGTGATCCTCCAGCCTCAGCCTCCCAGTAGCTGGGATCACAGATGTAACCATGCCTGGCTAATTTTTTCTAGAGATGGGGTCTCACTGTTGCCCAGGCTGGTCTCAAACTCCTGACCTCAAGTAGTCCTCCCGCCTCGGCCTCCCAGAATGCTGGTTTTTGTCTTTTATGGAGCATGTTTTTGGTGTCATGTCTAAGAACTCTTCACCAAGCCCAAGTTCCTGAAGAATTTTTTGAATTTTGGATTTTGAATTGTTTTTCCCTCACGGTTTTTCTCTGGCTGCTTTGTCTTCAGTGTTCAGAAGTTTGGCATGGATGTCTTTGGGTTTATCCTGGATGGGTTCACTCATCTTGAATCTGTAGGTTTATCTTTCTGCCAAGTTGGAAAATTTTCAGCCATTACTTCTTGGAATCTTCTTCACCCACTTTCTGTTCCCCTGCTGGAAGTTTGATGACATGAATGTGAGATCTTTTGTTACTGCCCAGTGTGTTCCTGAGACTCTTAATAATCTATTTTCAGTCTCTCTTCTCTGTTGTTCAGGGTAATTTTCACTATGCAGCTTCTCACTCACTGTTGCTTCCGCTGTCCTCATCTGCTCGAGCCGTTCACTGAGATTTGATTTCAGTCGCCACAGTTTTCAGTCCCAACCTTTCCCCAGTGGCGATGGGCGGCTCCGACACTGGCCAGAGTCACCGGCCGCGGCCTCTTCCTCGCCAAGCTCCAGGCGCTGCGTGAGAGTTAGACGGTTCACAGCCCGCCCCGTGAGCCGAGCGCGAGGCCTCCGACTGCCATGGCCTTTCTCATCCCTCGGTCAAGTTTCCAGTTTCCTTCGTGCGGGTCGCCTGTCTCTCCTACTTGTTGCTTTGCTGTTATCCCTGCTGCCCTTAGAGTTTTCCACTGAATTAACAGCATCCTCCGTGCACCCCCAGCTGCTTCCTGTCACCGCAGAGGGGCTACCTGTCCCGTCTGTGCAGGTTTGCTGTGAAGCAGCTCAGGTCTGGCCCGGGATCCCAGCCTGTGTGTTGCGGTTCACGTGGGCTCTGATGGGCAGAAGGCCCCCTGGGATTTCCCGACCGTGTGGCCCTGAGGACAGTGTAGCCCCTCGGGGGCCTTAGTGAGGAGGGGGCTCCCTGCGACCCCCAGGCCTGTTTCCTGTGGCTGCACAGTGGCCCCATAAAGGGACTTGAATCCTACTCCTGAGCTGTCAGCTGTCATTAACCTAAATCACGTAAGGAATCTAAAGTTTGAGAACGAGAATAATTCCGGCCCTCCACGGAGGGGGACCTGTGGGTGGCAGCGTAAGGGGCAGTTTCTTTCCGTTTCCCCAAATGTAGGGAGTCCCCGTGTGCCGACCCTGGGCCGTGCCCTGGGGGGGGGGCACGTGCGACACGTGCACACAGGACGGCAGCCTGGGGAGGGGGCTGTGCACAGGGCCAGACGGGGCAGAGAGGACACAGGGACGGGGGGAGACGGGTGGGCCCCCGGAGTGCTGGGAGTTTGCATTTTCTTTTCAGAGTGGTGGGCGGTATCTACGCTGAGGAACGACCTAATTCGGCCCGGATTTCACAGGGTCAGGGAAAGCACAGGGTGGCCGCCCAGTGCCCTGGAGCTGTTCAGTCACCCCCAAGAAGCCTTCAGGGCTCGGGTACAACAGGAGACCAGGAGACACCAGAACCTCTGCGTCTGATGGAAATATACCTATATTTCTCTGCGTAGAAATGTACCTAAATCTCCCTTTAGGTATATTTCTCATGTTTTGTAGTGTACACGTTAGTTGAGCACATCACAGGCATAATTTATAAATAAATAAACAGCACACTTACACTGTGCGCTCAGGATGCCGAGAGGCCTCCGGTCCTTGCCGTCAGGAGAGCTGGGCTGTGTTGACCACGCGCAGCCCAGGAGCTGATGAACGTGTGGCCTTCCATGGGCCGCAGTACAGTTTTAATTTTTTAACTAAAAAAAAAAAAGCCTCTAAGTACTTCAATTTTCCCTGAATTAGTCCTTAAAAAGAGAAAGAAAAAGAACCCTGCTCCCCACTGCCTCGGACCGTGGCCGCGTCCCTGCAGGTGACGCTCCTCCCGTCTGGCGTGGGCGGCACACCTGGGCGGGTGCCTCGTGGACCATCTGTCTCCTGGCCCCTGGGGTTGTGGCCACAGCTGAGCAGCCTCAAGGCACTGAGATTAAAGGGTGTGGTGGCCCCAGCTCAGCTTGGACCACATGGAAAGAGTGATTGGATAATTGCCGAGACATTTAGTGAAGGAACACAAGAAAATTGTGGAATAAATAAAAACTAAGTAAAATGAGAGAAGCCCATGCTGTTTTCATTTCCGTATGTGAGTTTTGTTTTTTAACATTAGACTTAAGTGTAAACGTTTCCCTGTGTCCTGTAGCAGGCGTGGGCCGTGAGGCCTCCTCCTGGGGGAGGAAAGGGAGATGTGACCAGGGGACTCTGCAGGCCGCCCGTGGGACGTGCTGGAGAGGGGACTTTGTTTGGTTAGGGTTAGGGTTTGGGCGTGTCCTGCACCGATTCAATGCATGAGGGAACAGGATTAGTAAATGCTGGATTTAGCTTCCACTGGGGCCCCGACACAAATGCCAGCACGGTGGAAGCAACTTTGCTTTCTCCGTCAGTCCTCAGTCTTCCTACTTCAGAGATACCGCCTGCCCTGGTCGTTTACAATCTGCTGTTATAGAAGTTCTCCAGGGCTTTGCCTGCGTTCTCATTGTAGCCTGTTATGTACTTTGGCCATATTTCCTAAGCGAGCAAATATTCTTCTGCGGATAGGTTTTCCCTGAGATCTTGGCCAGAGGATGTCCAACAGCCGATGGCAATGGTGACAGTGCCAGGTGATCACAACGTGCCAGGACAGGCACAAGAACACCCTGGCCGCATACCCTCACACGTCATGGGCACTCCCATGTATATTTACATGCAGTTTCCAGTGTTTTCTCAGAAACATACTTCTCCCGTGGTCGGGCAAAGAGGTGGTCTGAGACCCATCTCAGGTGCTCCTTCGCCCACTCTAGGTAGAGCCGACGGCCTGGCCTGGCTCTGGGGTCCCCCCCTGTGCCGCCGCAGCCACAGCCCCTCCCCCAGCGTTCCCCTGCTCCTCTGCTCCTTCTCTGCCCCTCTGGCTGGGTGGAGCTCCCAAAGAGAGCCGTCTGGTTCAGACGCCTCGTGGACAGAGATCGTGTGGTCAGATGCGTAGCAGGCTTCATGTGAAGAACCCCCAAACTGGTGGTTGGTGTAGGTACCCTCAAACCTTGAGAGCTGGGCAAGAGGCAGTGCTGGATTCGGATCCCAAATCCACCACGTATCAGCTTCCTGGTCCTGAACAAAAAACCTTGGTGCCCCTGAGCCTGCGAAGCTGAGATGACGGTGCCCCCTGCTCTAGGACCGTGGAAGCTGGCGGGATAATGCGGTCAGGGCAGGTGTGTGTCCACGGTCACCGCTGGAGTGGGTGGCTCCAGAGGCAGTTTGCATGGGCAAGTGGGCCTGATTCCTAAGGAATGACTGCAGCGTAGCCCCGAAGCGACAAACCTAGTGAAAGAGCTTGTTGGTAAATTCTGCCTAAAAACACGGGCTTCATTTGTCTTCTCAAAGCTGTTTTTGTTTTTGGGGTTTTTTTTTTTTTTTTGGATGTTCCTGGCTGACTAAAATTTCATTCTTCATTCAAGGACCATCTTTGCATGGTCTTGCTGAGTTAGAAGCATACTAAAAATAGCACAGGGAGCCCTTGTGCCACGCCAGTCGGGTCCTCCGTCCCTGTGCCTCCCCGTGGACGCCCTGCTCCTGCAAACGCGGTCCCCTTGTTGCCATGGCAGGGTCACCTCCCACTGAGGACAAAGCAGGAGGACTTGCAGGAATGCAGGGCGCATTTCCTTTCTCCTGCTCTCTTTCAAGCAGATGTTCAAAATAATTACCATCAGTTTTTAAAAACTTAAAATGACCTTGCATTTTCTGCTTTTTTGTCCAGGGTTTTGGTATTTGGGGTTCTTAATCTGTGTGAGTGAAAATGATAATGATGTTGCAGAAGAAGCTCTTGGTGCGCTGCGTGGCTGGGTGCCGACAGCGCCTGAATTGTCACCCCCTTCTAACTCGATTCCGTGTAACTCGATTCATCCAGAGTTTGCTTTTTTCTTTAGTTAGGGAGCTCTGACTTATTTTCCTTTGAAATCTGGGCAATTCTGTTGTGTCCAAAGCATATAAAGCAGCAGAAGTTTTATGCCTTGTGTGTGCCCCTGTTCTAGACCACATCCAGCCAGGGCTCCTGCCCAGTTCCCAGTGTTCTATGAGGCTCTGTTTGCAAGGCAGCCTTGTTGTCCAGGAAGGTTGCCGGTGCAGCGGTCATCACACCTCCACTCTAGGCCAGAAGTGGGGAGGGAAGGTGGTGGGCAGCCATCCTCACTTGGCAGCTATCTGCCTGCTACTCAGGGACTTCCTCGAGGCTTCCCCTTTCTTCCCACTGGTCACACCCAACTGCAAGGGGAACAGGAAACATAGTCTTTTAGTTGGGCACGTGGCCACCCAGAAAAACAGTGGGGGCAGGGAGAGGGGAGCTGGGTTTGGGGAGGGCACCGCACCCCTTGGCCCATCCTGCCACTCCTAGCACCCACCGGAAACCTGGCCTGCGGGCCGCTCGCTGCATTTCCCGAGGGTACTCTCTGCCTCTGTTGGTTTCACTATACAGAAAGCTGGGTCAGTGGGAAGATGGGAGCTGCTTCTGGGGAATAACAGTCCTCAGACTTTTGCCCTGGGGCCCAGAACACCCCACAGAATGCTGACCCCATGGTTTCCCTTTTGCCGTAGCAGGAAGTGAAAGGAACATGGAGCGGAATCTCCTTGGACTGCCAGGGCACTGCCTGTGTTAAGACAGCAGCGGGGTGATGTAATCTGGTTGTTTTTTACTGCTGTGGCCCGAAGTGAAACCCCAGCAGCAGGGAGGAGGCAGCCTGCGGCCGTGGGAGGCCCAGAACAGGAGGGCCCACCCTGGGCTCCCTCTCCTGCCTGCAGCAGCCAGGGCCCAGGGCTCGGTGGCGTGGCTGGGCCGAGGCTCACGTTTTATCTGTGGCAACTCGCTGGCTGGGACTCGCCTGTGCTCTTGGGCTGTGTAACAGTATCTGGAGAGGAGGAGCTGCCCAGAGCTCGCTTGGCAGTGGACACGCCCAGGCTGGCGAGCGGCCCCAGTGGGTGGCAGTGCTGATTGCAGATGATTTCTCAATCTCTGCCAACTGCCGTGGCTCCTGGGGCCCTGGCGCGCCGCGGGGTTTCAGTGCTTCAGGGAAGTGGGCTCGCGCCAAGCGTGGCACTCAGTGGCAGAGGAGCCGAGGCCCTGGCGCACATGCAGGCGAGGGCGCTCCTGTGGCACGGGCCCCTGGTGTGCGGGCGGTGTCCCGTCCAGGTCTGGGCTTGGGCCTGGTCGGATTCTCCACGTAGGGATGTAAGCTGAGCTCCGGCCGCGGTGACTAAAGCAAGGAAGTGATTTGTCAAAGCATGTAGAGGCTGTCCCTGTTTTGTTTTGACAAACGGAACTTTTTTTTTAAACAGCAAAGACCTTTTGTCCTTTATAAAGGTGTAGTTGAGGTTTGTATTTTGGGATTCTGTCTTTTGAGCTTTGCTGCTGTCTTTGAGGATGGTATTAAAAGGGCAAGTCTTAAATAACTTTTAATTTGGATATAATTAGTGTCTGTGTGAGGTGAGGGCAGGAGGCTTTCACGGGTTTCGCCTTGAACGTTGCTATTTTGGGCGGGCTAATGCTTTTATTTAAGAAGGACGAGGCCTTGCTGCAGGGTCCCTTTCAGCCGTTGGTGTCGCGGCAGGATGGAGGCCACCCCTCCCACAGGCCCTCCCGGCTCCGCCCTCGGCTCCTGCGGGCATTTCCTCAGCGGAGTTGGAAGGCTTGGGCCTTTGGGAGTTGCCGAATCCAGAAAGTAAACAGTGCAAGCTTGTTCCTGCCTTGTTTTCTTTTGCTGCTTTCTCTTTCTGCATTTCAACAGCTGCCTGGTCCTCAGGGTTGCTCCTTTGCCCACACGACGGAGGAGCCCTTCCTGGGATGGCCTCAGATGCGTGTGTTTACGTACAGCCGAGCGTCCGGAGCAGTGGGACGTTTGGTTAGTTAATACACGTAAAGTGCTCAGTGCTCAGTGCTTGGCATGTTTAACAATAGCAGATAGTAGTTTTTAGCTTTATTGTATTATTACTATTATCGAATTCCACATTAACTAAGGTTTGGGTGAAAGACTCTTGGTTTCGCAAGTTACTCCAAGTGCCGTGTTCTGGTTTGGTGCTTCGGTGTGAGGTCCGGGCAGGACCCACGGCCAGGTCCCCGCAGCTGACTTCAGGCCGGTCATTCGCAGTCATCTGGTCAGGGAGTTGCTGGTGGGGTGTGACCGAGGGCTGAGCAGTGCGCTGCTACCGAGGAAACGAGATTGTTACCTGGGTGGCAAGTGACCCGCCTTGCGGCCACGCCAGCCCCTTTCCTGGGCCTCTGCGAGGTCTTCGCGCTCACGCTTTGACCCGGCCGTTCAGGAGGGGAGGAAAGGTTGGCTGTAAAATGGGGGTAATCACGGCATTTGTTTTCAGATCACATTCGTGTTGGAATGGACAGATGCTGGCAGCTGCACAGACAACTCCGGTGCCCTCCCCCACCCACATCTAGTGACACTTTGCTCCCATGGCAGCCCGGCCCTCGGGACACCGGTGACCGCCCAGGCCATCCTAGGGATGGCAGTTGGGCTGGCTCAGAAGCTTCTGTTTGCACGTGAGCCTCTCTTTTTAAAAGATGTGACATGATTTGGTTAGTTCAGTCGGTAGCCACCCCCGCCCCTACAGTGTGCGTGGAAAAGCGATGCGGCCCTTTCCTTCCTGCCAGATGGTCTCTGCTTCTCTCACTAATCGAGCCTACTGCACACAGGAAAGGCAGTATTGCCACTGTCCCTTCAGGGTCAATCCAGGATCAGAAAAGTCTGATGATTAATTTCTCTGTGGGTTTTGGAAGATCCAAAGGAGACATTTGAACGAGCACGCCGCCCTCCGCATTGCCTGGGCTTTTCAGCACTGGTCTCATCTTGCATGTGTGATAAACTTGTTACTGTGCGTTCACCTCCAACAGACTCTTCAATTCCTGAATGAAACACATCTGTATGAATTCTTACTCACGTGCACTAAGGTGCACATGCTGTGTGTGCACATACCGGTCACCTGCTCTGTGTGAACCACATGTTGTGGGGTGAGCAGAGCAGCGGCAGGTGTGACTCCTCCTTGAGGAGTTTGCAGTCCAGTAAGAGAAAACCTGCGCCTGGCCAGGCATGGTGGTGCACCTGTAATCCCAGCTACTCATGAGGTTGAGGCAGGAAAATCGCCTGAACCCAGGAGTTTGAGGCCAGCCTGGACAACATAGCAAGATCCTATCTCTTAAAAAAAAAAAAAGAAAGAAAACCTGCTTCTAAGTTAGGTGTGGGGAATGAACCAGGGAATTCAAGGAGGGCTGCCTCAATAGAGAAGGGGCCTTTGGGAACAGAATCTTGAAGGATATAAGTCTATTTGGACAAACCAATGTCCTGAACGTGGTATCAATCAGGTGCCCAGTGAATAATAATTAGGTTGAATTACTGTGGACAACATTTTAAGAAGATCTGTAGATTAAGCCATTTGGACTTTTAAAAAGTATTTTCTTTAAGTTAGTATAGAGGCAAAAGATAAAATGGACTTGCAGTGCTTATCAAGCAAGCTCTGCCACCAGGTGTGCTCTGTTCTCCCCACGCCAGCCCAGTCTGGCACCTGCCTGGTTTCAGCCACGCAGCACAGGGCGTCCCTCTGAAAGGCCGAGTTCTGTTTGGAATTAAACTTTAGGAAGCTGGCCCTCAGGCTTCTCCATTCACCCACCTGGATGATACTTGGGGCTTTTTAGGCTCATCTTGAAGGAATTTGCTTTTCCAGATATATTGGACATTCTGCCCCATTCGATTTTCAAACCATAAAGCTTGGGAGCTCGACTTACACAGTGATTTTTTTCGCGTAGTTTGTTTTAAATCTGATGAATCCCAGCATAGGGATGAGAATGTCCCTGGAAAGACATTCTGGGTCCTCCCTACCCTGCCGACCCTGCGTTGTTGGCAGTTCTGCCAGGCCGCTGGGGGCTCGAGGTCCAGCCACCCTGGGCTCCCTTCCTTTGGGGATACACAGGCCTCAGAGGTAAAGGGGGGGTTGTTTTCCAGCCTCCTCTTGGGCCGTCAGGATTGTCTTTAGGAGTGCTGGGTAGTGGGCTTTCTCCTGAGGCTGCACACAGCCATTCGTGCCTGGCCCCTGTTGGAGCTGCCCCTTGGATTTAGGGGGGTCTCTGGCAGTTCTGTAAACTTGCCTAAGAACAAGGGTCTCTGGAAGGAAAGATTCTCACGGGGAGTGCCTGCTAAAAATGCAGATCCCTGGAGCCTGCCCCAATTTGGCTGAATCACGGTCCCCTGGGAGTCTCTTGGCCCCTGTGGGTGATGCTGTAGGAGTCACCTCAAATCCCCTACAGCCGGACTTGGACACAGTCACCTACCGGAAGAGCGCTCCTCCTGAGAAGGGAAGGGGCTGCGAGACCCGGGGGTGCCTTCCTTGCCCTCTGCTACAGTGGGGTGCTCAGGACTGCTGGGCCCTGGGAGCCCCACCTAGCAGGATGTGCACCTGAGCCCTGGGGAGGCAGGGCGTTGTGGCCATGCTCAGCCACTTCTGTGGGCATCCATCCTAGCTCCGTGGGGTCACACGCCCCCTTCCCCACCCTGAGGGGTATAGACCAAGACTTCAGTTTTAAAAAGAAACCCCGACTTTGGTCAGACCTTTTCACTGCATGTTAACCTTTCAGCATAGGGGCTTAAGCATCTCAGTGTCTGTTTTCTTTTTTCCAGATAGAAGTATCTTGTTTGCCTGATTATAAAAATAAATGCATTCTCTTTATTAAAAAAATAATAACTGGGCCATAGGAAAACATAAAGAAGAAAGTTAAGTCACTTCTAAAAATAAATGCATTCTTTTTATTAAAAAAAATAATAACTAGGCCATGGGAAAACATAAAGAAAGGTACGTCACTTATAAGAGAACCAGTCCTCTATTTAATTCACACACCCCCGTGCACCTCCCCACATTGTTGTTGCACAAGGGCTGAGGACTCAGAGCTGAGTGTGTTCAGCAGGGTTAGTCCAGAGTCACGCAGCAACCCCACACCCCAGCTCACCCAGTCTGCCATGGCCCAGGAGAGCAAGGCGGGGCATCAGTGGGAACGGGAGAAAACCAGGGAGTGGTCCAGGTTGCGGCTTTGATTTGTGGAGGAGGATGAAGGTGTGGTTTCAAACATTTTTTCATTGCCTCGCACAGGCACCAGCACTGATTGCTTTCAGGGGAGCAGGCAGAGTGGCAGGGACCTTCCACATCTGGCTGCCCAGTTGGGAACAGTGGTTCTTCCACCTTCCTGGAGCCCTGGCGCTGTTCTCCTTCGCCCTTCCTAGTTTGAGTTTGTAGTCTGTTCTTCCACAGCCACGTGTTGGACATTCTCGCAGTGTTGGTTCATCTGGGATTTGCATTCCTTTGCCGTTCTGTGCGGCTGCTTCGCACGCGGGCGAAGTGGGGGTCTCCGCAGTGGAAAAGCGCCCACAGCTGCAGCCACTTTTGTTCCTTTTAGCAGGTGTTCCAGAAAAAGGTATTTAGTTTTCAATAGAAAGATATGCTAGGTTAGAAAAAATGTAAGATTGTCAGAATTCTTTGATTTGGGGATTTTACATGTAAAACTTTTTTTCAATACCATTTCCAGAACAGTCATATTTTTCTGTGGGGTTCTTACAACACAGCGCCTCTGGCATTCCGATTTCGGACCTTGCGTAATGTGGCCCACCCTGGGAGAGTCACCTGATTGCGTGTGCTGCGAACTCGCTGGTGGAGGGGTGAGGGGACCCGGAGGAGCCGCCGGCTGTCCCTGTGAGCTGTGCCCAGCTGATCCCAGCCTTCCCGTGGGAATCCCAGAGGCCTTTCCACTTTCCAGCCTCAGGTGGGGCCTGGGCCAGCGGGACGTTCTCCCTCCCCTGGAAGTGGGACCCGCAGCAGAACCAGGCCCGGCTTAATACTTCGTTGGGTTTCTAAAAGACACGTCTCGTGTAAAAGTTGACAGTAACCTATTACCAGGTATGTAACAGCTTTTCCCCATTCTGGAGTCTTTTCATTTCCTAAAGGTGTGGCAACAACACACAAAGAACATTTTGTAGGAAGAGAGGTGGCTGCGATGCCAGCTCGTCCACGGCTGCATGCCTTTCTCCTCCCGGTAGTAACAGGGATGGTGGAAACGGGCTCAGAAGCTCACTTGCCGTGTTGGAGGCTTCGTGGTCAGGGCTGGCATTCTCGCATTTCGACCTCCGGCCACACTGAGGCCCCATGGACCAGTGAGGGGCTCAGATCCAGCGACTTGCCCCAGGCCCCCCAGCCCATTCTCACACCAGGTCCATGTGATGGCACACCCACGCCCGAGGCCACTGCGCTGTCACTTGGTCGTCTGCCGTTCTCATAAACACGCTCACGTTCCTCCGTGGACCCGTGTTTGGCGAGTGCTCCTAACGTACTAGACGCTGTGTGTGCTTCTGATTGCTTTGCTTGGACTTTTTAATACTCACAAGAACTCTGTGAAATGCACCCTCTAACTGCCCTGGTTTTACTGATGCGGGAAACCAGATGATGCGTTAGGAGATTTGCCTAAAGACCCACAGTGCTGGAAGGCGTCCTTTTAAACGGCCGCATAACTGTCCTCCACCAAGGGTACACCACCGTTCCTTCAGCCATCCCCCACGGGGAGATCTTGAGCTGTTTAGAGTTTTCTAGCAGATTTGTAAAATAAGATGTGAAAGAAAATGTGCTTTGAAAACCCACGAACAAGGTGGGTCTTTGCTCAGAGACGGGCAGGCTACACCGCCCCCCGTCACGCCCTCACTCGCCGTCACTCGCCAGGCTATATGGTCGTGCCTTCGCTTTTATGAATCGGGGTACTGTTGTTTTCATTGGTTAAACTTTTTAAGAAGAGCAACACCATTAATAGCTATATTTGTTATGGAATTTGAATTAACGGAATTTTGAGTTATGTTAAGCGTTTCGACACCTGTCATTTCCAGGACCAGCGGGCCTTCTTAGGCCCGGCCTGTGGGGAACCCAGGTGCTGTTGGGCCCCCCCCATCTCCCAGGTGCCCTCTCTCCCAGCTGCTTGGGGCACCGCCGCGTTGCAGGCCTCTCATTTCCAGTGGCCAGGCTGTTCGCTGTTTGCCTTGAACCCTCAGTGACTCATGTTCACACAAAGGTCTTAGCACAGGCCCCTGTTGCGTCTCATGCAAGGTTTTCGAGTTGGAGCCTTGCCCTGCTCCGCAAGCCCAGGCAGGGGTCCAAGCCAGGAGGGTCTGTGACCTTTGGGCATGTCAGAGCCACTTGGGGGGCTTATTTAGGCTGTGCTGCCCCGGTCCAGAGCTCCTGGGACTCAGGGGACAGTGGCATCTCGTGGGTGTGCTGGGGACGGAGCCGCTGCTCCAGGGCATTGGCCTGTACTCGAGTCATCATTTCTCTAGGAGACTCGGTTCCTTGGAGGCAGAGACTGTCTTGCACACGTGACGTGCAGCGGTTAGGAGACGGCAAAGTCTATTCTCCGATAGCTCCTGAGGAGCGGCCTTTGTAGAGTAAATATTCAAATTGAAATAATAAACCTCCTGGACAGAGCCTCCACAATTTCCCTTTACTCTCTTTGTCTTTTCTTGGAGAGGTTTTGAGTCTGTCGTCTAACCTTCCCTTTGAAGTTTTCTGTGTCATTTTTTAATCGTCCCAGATTTGTTCTTCCCTAGACATGCCTCTTGCAGTCCTGTCCTTGGCCGGCAGATGTGGTGCCCTTTCTATTCTCGGGAGATACGGTTGATCTGCGTCGTTTCTGCTCCCAGATCCCTGTCCTCCTCGTTGGACACGTTCCCCAGACGTCTGTAACTGTGGAGAGTGAGGCGCTCTGGCTACCGAGCGAGTGGCCATCGCGCTGGCTTCGGGGCTCGGCCTTGGGAAACTTGGGGGGGGATGGGAGTCTCACGGTCCTCACAGGGAACTTCAGGTCAGGAGTCTGTTTTCAGCGCTGAATGTCGTTCCCTGCTGCTCTCTGTGTCGGATGCTCCAATCCAGGCTCTGAGGTTCACCCTCTCCAGAAAGTAAACTCGTCCTTCTGCTGGGTAGGGTGTCTGGGGAGAGACGGGATCTATTGCACTGACTTTAAAAGTCTGCTCTGAAGCTTGTACGTGTACTTTCTTCTCTCTCTGATTATTTCTTTGTGTCTAAAATGAAGTTAATTGTGTTTATATCATCTGGAATTAAATGAGCTATTTTTATTTATCTGACAGCTTTCTGGTTGGTGGGGCAGGTGGTGGGATGCCTCTCCTCTAAGGATGAGATTGAAATGAAGTGACGCGCCCTAAGCCACTTGGGCTCGTTCCTGGTCCTGCAGTGGCTAGACCCAGCTTTCTGTGCAGTGATCTTTGACCCGATGCCGGATAAGGCAGTCTCATCTCAAACCAAGTCATTACCGGTTTGGCCCAACTTTCAGGAGCCTTTGGCTTCCAGATGGACCTGGCCCACACCAGAGTGGCCCTTTGGTGTGGGAGCTTTAGGGCAAGAATATTTCTAAAAACAGCTTAATTGAGATAAAATTCACATACCGTACAACTAACCCTTTTAATTTTTTCAATTCAATGATTTTTTTTTAGTGTATTCAACCATCTTTTGTCACCCCCAAAAGAAACCTGTTCCTTAGCGCCCGTCGGTTGCTCTCCACCCCCCTGCCCCTCACCGCAGCATCTCCTTTCTGTCTCTGCAAGTTGGGCGAGAGTGCTGCAGAGAGATTTCCTCCGAGGCTGGACGCTTGCTCATACAGGAACCCCCCTCTGGGCTGGGGGACAGAGGTTCGACCGTGTGGCCACACTCAGTCCTGGCAGGGATTTCCGACAGCAAAGACAGCGTGGGTGGTTGGGTCTAAGACTGCGCAGCCCCTTCAGGAAAATACGTCAACTGCGAGACATGCTCGTTAAAGCTCCAGCTAAGACCCTACCCCTGAGTGAAAACATTACAGGGAGAGCTGTGACTGGCAAGCTCCGCGAGCACCCCGGGGAGACGTCTATTTGAAATTAAGTAGCAACCTTCCTGGTGTTTCTCCTCCTCCTCCGAGTTAGGAGATAACCTGCCTCCGGATATTTTTTGGAAGAATGAGTCAGGAGATGCTTTTAAAATAGCTGTTACAGCAAATAATATGAAAATGTTTATTATTAAACCTTAATTGGAAGACTATTACAGTAGGAAATTCTCCTACTAATCACTTATTAGGTTTTGCCTGACGTACTAGAATCCCTGCCTGTCCTATGAAACATTGTTTTATTAAAACTCAATCTAGGCACATATCTAGAATCTTAAGTTTTTTGAACTGGAAAGCACCTTCGAGGTGATGTATTCAGACCATTCCGTTTGTTAGTGAGGAGAGGCTGGGTCAGGTGGCTCTGAGCCGATTTTCTTCTCTGGCGGTGTCACCCATGTGGCGCATCCCCACGCTTAGTGGCCCCCATTCCTGCGCTATTTTCAGCACGGTGAAGCCCAGGGCGCAAAGCCAAGAAGATGGGGGGTGAAGGGCTGGAGAGGCCTTCTGCCCTCTGGAGTCGGCGAGTGCTCTTGCCAGACATGGCGTTCGGATTCCTGGTCCAGAGGGGCCCACGTGCCTCCGCTGGTCCTCGTGTCTGGACCCAATTCTCCGAGGTCCCCATCCGCCATGGCCTCAGTCATGGACCCAAGCCACATCCTCATTCCAGTTGGCCTTGACAGTTCTAGTGTGATACGATCTCTTATTAGCACAGCGGCTTCCCCAGCGCAGGTCGAAACTCCTCACTGCGTGCCCTTCTTGCACTTGGTGAGATGTAGCTCGTTTTGTCAGTTTGCAGCAATTGAGGGAATTGGGGGGGACAGAAAACCAGTAAAGGGCCCTAGAAACCATCTTTAAATACTCGTCATCATTATTGCCTTCTGTCCAGCGGTGGCAGAGCACACGCGTGCACACCACGCACACTCCGTCCTGTGGTCGCTGTCGTTCCCGGTGGAGCTCGCCTGGCGGACCCTCAGCCAGATTCCCTTACTCCTGTGGTCAGGCGCACAAGGCCCACCCTCGGACACCGGAGCCTGGGTGGGCACCAGCTCCCTGGCTCACAGGCACTGACCAGCCTCCAGGACTGCAGAGCTGGGCGCCTCACAGAGAAGCCTAGAAAAGTGGGTGCTGGGCCTTTCTAGCCAAATAGGGATGGAGGGAATTTCCATCGGGCTGTGGGAAACTAAAGAAAGTGGAAATGACATCACACGTTCCTTTATGTATGACTTAAGAGGAGAAAATTGTAGAGTATTTTAAAATAGCCTTGGGCTGCCCTTTAAGCAGAACCACGGGTGTGATGCCGACTGCGACTGCGCATTAGGGCCCACCCGCCCCATCCCTCACGTTTCAGCACCCAAGCGGTGCCTCCCGATGCCTCTCTCCCTGGAAACAGGGTCAGAATCCCTCTGTCCTGATGTTGCGTTTGGAAATACAACTTAGTACCAGGGGTGGACGGCAGCTGGGCGCTCGTCCTGCCAGCGGCAGAGGTGCCTTTGCGGTGAGGTCCAGCCACACTCTGCCCGGTGTCTCGGGAAGCTCGTACTGGCCCACTCAGGCAGTTCCCGTTAATGATTTTCTCCGTTGGGGTGGGTAGCGGGGCCTCAGGACAGACGTGGGAAAGAGCGCCGCGTGGAGTGCTGAGTCACTTCCTTTGAAGCGGTCCCCGGGAAGGGTGTCTCCCCAGGCAGGAGGCTCAGAAGGGACCCATCGTTCCCTTACAGGATCGCAGATCATATCTTAACCTGTTCTTAAATCCTGCTGTTAAAAAACCATTTTACTAAGAGCAAAGGGGTCTTAAAATAGAAGGGGCGTTTGCTCATGTCCGTGCAAGAATGTGAGTTAGATTTGCTATTTAAACGTCGCCCCGGAATTAAAAACAGCCAGGAGTAGACCAGGCAGCCATCTGTCCCAAGGCCCCGAGGCCCCTTGTGAGTCACACTACAAAAGACCTTAAGGCTTCTCAAGTGTCGAGTCCCAGCATGAGCTGCCCGCCTTCTCAAACTGTTAAAAGTGCGTTAGGCATGGGTGTGTATACACATTCTGTCTCACTCCCTTGCGTTTTTCACAAGGAGTCTTTTCTAGACAGTCCTACAGGAGGCTGCCTTAATTGGGTTTTATTTTCATTTGTTTTGTTTTTTAACGAAGTCCTGCAGTTAGCAACTGGTTGGTCGGTAACTTGTCAGTTTAGAAATTAGAAGGTGTACCGGGTAAATAATGCCCAGTTTTTAATAGGTAGAAGTTTCTCAGAACCAGATGAACCTAGGATAGTCCTCGCCTGCTCATCCCAGCACGTGGATGCTGACTTTGACACTGGAGGCTGCCACCGACTGCCGCCAGCCCAGGGTTTGTTTGCACACGGTCATCTCCGGCAGAAAACCCGGGGCTCGTGGCTTTAAGCCCAGGATTGATTGTGGAGCCAGTCCGTTAACGCTCTGGGTTCGGGGTGCCGCTCTCTGGGACTCCCTCCTTTTGCCACATCTCCTAGTTATCGTGAGGGAATCTGTCTTTAGAATCTCTGCATAAACAGCGACTGTGTTATCTCAGCTTTCCAGCATGTTCGTGTTATCTCAGCTTTCCAGCATGTTCTTTGGGAGGGGGTGAATCCCACCTGGGTGTGCCTGCAGCTGCTGTCGCCGACAGGAAGTATCGCTGTCTGGAGCCTCTGCAGGAGATGGCGCCTGTCGGTGCCATGCGGGGAGTGTTTATATCTCTGTTCACGTGTACGGCGGAAGGACAGCTGATGTCCACATGAGCCTAAATTCGTGTCAGTAGCGTCCTAACAAAGGCATAAAACATAACTCTTTTGGGCACAGATTCGAGAGTTAAGGCACGGTTATTGAGATGAAGGAGAACACACTGGGTTGGGGTTCTCTTCCGTGTCCTGCTTTCCTAACGCGCTGTTCTCCCTCCCCGCCGCAGGTGTACTTTCCGGTTTCCCAGCACGGCCATCAAGATCCAGTTCACGTCGCTGTACCACAAGGAGGAGGCTCCGGCCTCCCCGCTCCGGCCGCTGTACCCGCAGATCTCTCCTCTGAAGATCCACATCCCGGAGCCGGATCTCCGGAGCCTGGTCAGCCCCGTGCCCTCCCCGACTGGCACCATCAGGTAGGTGCCCCCAGCCTGTCCTCGGGCCGCCGGGAGAGGGAGTGAGGCCGGCGCGCCTGGTCCTGTGCGGTGCTGGAGTCGATGACCTGGAAAGTCCCCTGTGCGTGAAAGTCACGAACCGTTGTGAAGAGCATCGGGGACCTGAGTACTTACATAAAATCTCTGGGGAATTCTCTGATCAAGTGAACAATCACTTTTCCAGTTTGAAGTTTTATATATTAGCGTCTGTTAAAGCATGCACAGGTATTTTTTTTAAGATGTTGAAATGTTTTAAAGTATGTCTTGTATACCAGGATTTGGTGAACTTTGGTTTTCTGAGCTTCATTTGTGGAAATTGTTTGCAACATTTTAGAAGCTAGTCTAGATTTGGAAGAAAGGAAAGTCCTCAAACTTTCTCTTACTTGAAGGTGAACCCCTGGGGGAAGGTTTCAGGGTGAGAAGCAACCAGCGGCCCCTCGGCGCAGTCGTGCGCACCTCCGAGGACCGCCTGGGCAGCTCCTCACCCTGACACGCAGGATGTGGAAAAGACGTGTGCTCGAGGGTCAAGAGTTGATAAATTTGAAATGTTTTACCGCTTCATCACAGACATTTTTAAATCAAACCGGCTTTTCCCTCTCAACTGCACGTCCATGGCCGTGAAGACGCTATAGCTGCACAGTTGGGTGCTGAGGCACCAGCAGCGTCCACTGTCCCTTGTGTGCCGAGTCCTAGGATTGTTGTGAAAATCGCGTTGAGCTCACACGTACCGGGAAGGGTCTCAGGGCACACCTGTGCCGCCTGCGAGGCACACCCTGACCCCGCTGCTCGGTTAGAGCCGCAGATGTGCTGTCCCTATGCGCTGCCACACACAGGCGCTGATGGCCCTTTGCTGCACCTTTAAGGTTAGAGCCGTATGTTGGTTTCTCTTTCAGCATAACCACGGGGGGCTGGATTCCCCCGGTGCCACAGTCAGTGTTTTACTTAAGCTTTTTGTTTTCCTGTAAACTTGAGTTACTAATTGGGAATCATTTGCATTTGAGTTGCTTGGAGTCGGCTTCCTTTTTCCCAGAGCCAGCAGGTGGGTGGCTCCCCCCGCCCTCCGTCGAGAGAAACGTTCAGGGGCAGCATGGAAGTGGCAAGGCCCAGAGCTCAGGGCTGGAGTCCGAGTTCTGACGTGTGTGTGGTAGGTGCCCCCAGGTGTGTAACTTGGCCAGGTCACTTGAGCGTCACTGGCCCTGTGTCCCCATCTGTCAAGCCAGCACTCTGATTTCATATGATGATAAATAATAACTTACTAGAAGCCTAAGTTTATTAATACGCCTGGTCCTGTGCTTAGCATTGCACATGCAGTATTTTATTTAGTCCTTAACAGCTTTATGTGAGAATGTTCTGGAATTAGATAATGATGATTGTTAACAACTTCGTGAATACACGAAAAACCACTGAATGGCACACTTTAAGTGGATAAATTGTACGGCGTGTGAATTGTATCTCAATAAAGCCATCGAATGCCTTATATGTACACTTAAGCCTTTCTCCAGTGTCACCTGAAAGCAGGTGTCGTGATGGTAGCCGAGACCAGTTCCCATCTTGCCAAGAGCTCAGAGGCCTGTTGCCTGCGGTGCCCACAGTGGCAGCAAAGGGCCTTCCGTGTCCAGCAAGAACCAAACCAAGCGCGCCTTAAGGGCCTGTGAGTGCCGTGGGTTATTAATAATCAGGTTCTAATCCAGCCAAACAGAAGCTGTTTAAGAAAGAAAAATGTTTTGGTTTATTATTAGCCCTGGAGGGCTTGATGAAATAAAAATATTTCCCAGTAATAATCCAAATAAAAATAGTAGCCAACTGGTTAAGATATTCAATAAAAGATTTGTATGTTAAAGTAGCTTTTGTTTTAGAAGAGAGGCCGTGGTTTGTAAAGGAGCTAAGAAAAGATATTTTTTACTAAGCAGCTGAAGCTCTTCTGAGAAGTCAGGCTGGTGGTGCAGTGGATGCGGTTTGAGCCCGGGCTGAAGCAGCTCTGGGTTTGTATCTGACCTGGTCTCGGTGTGGGGGGGCTGGGGTGGGGGTGGCCTGGTTCACGCCCTCCCACCCCGTCCCATCCAGGGCAGGGACTGGATTCTTGCTGGGAGAATTATTTGCAGAGAAAGTAGTGACTTTGGGACAGGCTTTCTCACTTTCTGGCCCTCGATGGTTGTAATAAAAGGATCTGTGTTTACATCCGTTTATCTTAGCGCTGTGGAATTCAATTGAGTGTTTAGAAACCTCAGAGGCCCTTGAGGTTTTGCTTGCCAAGATCCTTTTCAGTCTGAGTTTCTGCCGTAGGGTGGAGCCGAGGTGTTTACAAACACTCCCCGCCTTCCCTGCCGCCCTCCCGGGAGATCGGCGGGGGAGGGCGGTGTCTGCACCCGGGCTGTCCCCTCCTGGATCCGCCCCGCCCCTCCAGGGGTCACTTTCCTAATTTGGTGGCCTTTGCCTGGGTGCGGTTGGCGTGATGTGGGCCGGGCTCCTTCCTGGAGCCTGCCCGGCTCCTCTCCCCGCTCCCGCGGCTGTTACCTGGAGGGGCCCTTAAGGCCACCCCCCCCCACCCCCACCGCCTCTGGGCGTCTGTCCTCTCGGTGTTTCCCAGGGTGGGTGGGGCTGTGTGCGGTTGGTTTTCTTCTTTCTTTTTTTTTTCTGGTTTGTTTTTTTCTGCCCTGAGATACTCCACCCAGAAGATGAATGAACGAGCTTTGAAATACATGCTGCTATCTTTAGCAGCATTTGACCTTTTTCCTTTTTGCAAAGAAGACGAATTTTTAGGAAAGAATGAATTGGTTAACCATTTTCTAGGTTTTACAAAAACAGCCACCAGTCTGAAAAGTGCTCCTCTGAGGCAGCATTTGGAGGGAACTGCTGAAATTCATGAGAGCAAAGGGACTGCAGAGAGAAAGCCACTCGTTTTTGCTCACCAGGGTGAGATTTTCGAAGCGGTTTCTTTAAGAAGGCTTTTCTTGATTTTTCCAAATGCCCCAGGAACGGATTTAGGCAGAACAAGAGAGATCAAAAATGAAAGTAACTTGTGAAATTCGGCAAAGGTTATAGCAGTGCATTATAGAAAACAAAAATTAAGCAATTTACTTAAAAATCTCACCCTTTCAATCATGATCTTTACGTATAGTTCTGCTTTATTGCTGGATAAAGTTTGGCCCCGACTCAGTTTGTGGTGTTTTTAATGATGGAGATCATTTGAGTTTGGAGGTTATCGGATCTGCATTTGAAACACTGCCCTTTTTCTGACACACTTTGGGTCCTTCCGTCAGGGTGGTTCATCTGTTCAAAGGTTCCTGGCTGTGGCCTGGCTGGCCTGGAGGCCTCAGCATTTGTGGGTCCCCCCTGCCAGCCCCCAACCTCACCCCACCCCACACCACTTTGTCCCCCTTCCCATCTGAAAAGTCTGGGGAAGTAAAAATTTCTGAGTTCCTTTTATTTATTTATCCATTCTGCCTAAATCCATTGCTGGGGTATTCTGGGGCTCTCGAATGTCGAGAGTATTGAGTGGAGCTTGGTACTGAAAGGCCTGCCTCTATGGTAGTGTGTTGAGATGTGGAGGTGCCCCAGGGCACAGAGACAGTGTTCCTTAGGTGTGGAATAGGCTGTGGGAGGGCCTCCGTGTGGGCACCTCACACGGGGACAGCCCTTGGGGCGGCAGGAAGCACCCACTCAGGTTTCAAGTCTGGTCTGAGAAGAGCGAATGTGCAGGCAGCTTACCGAGTGTTTGTCACTGAAACTAGTTAATTTAAAAAAAAAAAAATTTTCCCAGGATTTTACAGTGTTGAATTTATCTTAAGGGAACACCAAACATTCTTTAAGATAGTTCTAAGAAATTTGCCTCCAAGAATTTTCTTTCCTTGTTCTTTTATTCCTTTTTCAGACTACAGAAATACTCAGTATGCATTACACAAAATTCAAACATTTCAGAAAAAGACAATCCCCCATTAGGACATACCCCAGAGATAACCCCTTCTCATTGCAACCGTGTGCCTCTGAGTCATGCACTTATGAGACTCTCCCTTGGTTTTTCAGTTTCTGAAATGACAAATGGACTTCCTATTCTGGAATTAAGGATTTAGATTCCTCCCCCACCACCGTATCCTCCCAATAAGATTACATCATCATTTTTTTGTTTAACTAGTATTAGCATTTTCTCCATTAGAACTGTGCAATAATGTAACACTTTACATTAATGTAAAGCCATTTCCTTCCTTGTACTTTTGGCCTCTTCTCTGTGTGTGGTTAGACTCCATGCAGCTATTGCATATCCTGCGCTCTTTGCCTGGTGGGCGTTTACAACCGTTGGTTTCACCTTTACTGTGAAGGCCTTCCACTGGGCCCACTGCCTCCTCCGGCCAGGACCCAGGGCTGGGGCCCCTCTGACCATGGGATCGTCTTCTCCATCCTCCTGGGAATTCTTTCTGGAGATGGAGGGGGAGAGGGTGCTCTCCTGATTCCTGCTTCTTCCTCTTTCCTGATTTGCCCCTTTGTTTTGTTAGAGAACACCCTCTAGTCACTTCCTGGAAAAGGGTACAAGAGAGGTACTTTTCTTAAAAAAAAAAATCTTCCATGCCTGAAAAGTTCGTGTTACTGGGTAGAAAGTTCAAGGTTGGAAACCTTTTTCCCTCAGAATTTACACTCACTCTCTGGCCTTGAGTGTTGCTGTTAAGGAGTTTGGTCTCTTCCAGTTCCCAGTCCTACCCAAGAGACTCTCGGGCTTCTGTGTCCCCCACATCAGGTGGCACCTCATAAGGCTTGGGCGGTCTCTTGTCATCCTTTGGGCATGTAGTGGGGCCTTTTCAGTCTGAAGACTCTTTTCCTGCAATTCCGGGAATTATCTCTGTATTTCTGTTGCCCAGCCCCCTTTTGTCCCCCTGTCCTGGGACTAGCCGTGTCTGGTGGCCTCTGGGGGCCCCTCCTTCCTCCTGTCCTCTGTGGTGTTTCTCTTTCTTTCTGGGAGATTTTCTCCAGTCTCTCCTTCCACCTTTTCTTGGATTTTATTTCTCTTCTTTTTTTTTTTTTTTTTTAACTTTTAAGAGCATTTTCTTGCTCTCCCAAGTGCTTCAGTAGTGTTACTACTCTCTTGTAGGCGCAGGACCTCCTTAGGCACGTGAACCATGTTTGCTTGGTTTTGGGGTTTTCGTCTTCTCCCTGGCTTGTGTCAGCTTCCTCCGGTCCCCTTTTCTCTTGCGTCCTGTCCGGTGCAGCTTTGCTCAAACAGCAGGTGTGCCTCGGCCAGCTGTTTATTTAAGAACGGGGTCCGGAAAGACCGCTTGGGTCAGCTGGGAGGCGACAGGATTGGGGCGGAGGCTCCTTGGTGAGGCTGGAGCCGGGACGTCCTGCAGCCACTGTCAGTGGGTCCCCCCAGGAGGCTCCAGGCAGCAGCTTTCTCGGCCCCCCCGGGGGCATCACCTTGCACTTGGCCATGCAGCCCATGGCTCAGTCCCCAGGCTCCCTGCAGCCCCTCCAGAGCCAGGTCTCTCAGGGTTGGGGAAGGGATCTGGCCACTTCTTACAGACGGGGGTCCCTTTATTTCGGCAGTGCTGCCCTCCCCGCACCTGGGCATCCCGCAGCCTCCACCCGGGCTGCAGAGACTGGCTCTTGGGGGAGTGACCAGAGGGTCTCCCGGCTCAGGTGGCCTCTGCTGTTCTGAGCCTCAGGCCCTCTCAGGTGCTGTTCCCGTTCTGAGCGCACAGCTCAGGGGTGTCAGCCAATCGGAAGGAGCATAGTCGTGTGCCAGGGCGGAGGCTTGCCTCAGGCTCCGGGGACCCCAGTTGGCCACTGCGGTGGCAGCTTTAGGTCTCTGGGCGGATTTGCGTTCCTCGGCTTGAATCTCACCATCGTGCAGCTGAGCGGCACGTCAGGCCACGGGCCGTGCTTTCCAAATATCCTGCACACGCGACATGGTCGCGCTGCCAGGTGTATCTTGGGTGATCCCGGCTGTCTCGGGGCGGCGGGCTGTCATGGTGCGAACACACCTGGGCAACTGCCGTGCAGGACCCTCCGGCTTTCCTGCCTAAAACAGAAATGGGAATCGTTTTCCCATAAAAAAGAGGAGAAATTGGTGACTGGTGGTCTGAACCTCACGCTCTGCTCCAGTCCCACTTCCGGGCTCAGGTCGGGGAGAGCCGCGTCTGCTCCGCGTGACCCTTGCTGTCCTCACGCCACCCCGAATCCAGACTTTCCTCACACTGGCAGCTGGGAGCGGGGGTCTCGGCCACGGCCGGGGCCATCCCTGAGAGGGCCCCCCCCTCCTGTCCCTGCAAGAGATAACTTGTGTGTTTGTACTGTCTTTTTAAGAATTTTTCTCAAGTTGCTAAAAACTCCGGAAGTTTTCCAGTGGAGCAGGACAGAATTCTCAGCAGGAGACACTGAATTCGTGATTCGTTTTCCCAGATGGCCTCCGCGGCCTTTCTGTGCAGTCCCCAGGGCAGGAGCCTTGCTTCAGAGCTCAGATGTCCCATCCCACAGAGGCCTGGGCCCTCAGAACCGTGCTCCACTCAAGTGTTTTATGTCCCGAATGTTCCGGAGCTTACGTGGCATCTTGCTTGCTGCCTCCCCCCCAGATGCAGGTTTAATGTCAGGGTGGCCTGGTACCAGGCGCAGCCCCGCGGCTGGAGCCAGCGCGAGAGGACAGCTGAATGGGGTTTATTGAGAAACTAGCCGCCGTGAGGGCCGGAAGAGCCGTGTGAGCAAACCCACGTTGTCCCTCGGCCAGGCGCCGCTGGAGAGCCTCCCGGTGTCACAGCGCTCCAGCAGCCGCCACATCGTGCGCGGTCCCGGCTGCGTCCACACCAGAAGCTGTCAGCACAGTCTGGGGCCAGTGCTCTAGAAAGTGGCGAAGAGCTTCCCTGGCCTTTTGCCCTGTTTCCAAGCCAGCCTGCACCGAGCCTTGCTTTTATTTCCATTTGAAATCTTTCTGTCGTGGATGACCTTTTCTTTGGGTTTTGCCTCCTGAGGTTTAGACATAAATATTCTGCCATCTCTTACAAAGCGACTGCTCGGAGCAGGAGCGTGGTGGCCTGCCTGGGCAGAGCATCACCATTTGCCGTCAGAGCTGGTGGGGGTGGCCAAGCTAAGCCAGCTGTCCCTAGCCCGTCTCTGGGAAGTCAGGTGTGTTTCCAGGTGACGCCTCGGCTCGGTGGTGCACAACAAGGTGTGATGTCTGTGGGTGTCAGGATATGCTGGGTTAGGACAGGTGCACCCCTGTGCGTCCATCACTGGGGTGACATCGTCCGTGGACTCAGCGACAGGCCACCACAGCCGCGCTCCCGCCGAGCACAGCTTTGGGCCGCATGTGCAAACAGATGCGTTTGGAAAACCTGACCTTTGAGTGTGTGTGCTGCTGCAGTAAAATCCTTTCTCTCCCTCTCTCACCTTCCTTTGTAAGCTTGGGTGTTGTATTTTGGGATCAGAATGAAATTCAGAAAAAGCCTCTCCTTATCATTGTCTCCTCCCCCTGCGGGCTGTCCGCGGTTGTTGATCAAAGGCCCTTGACGTACAGAGCTTGCCTGTCTCTGCCACACTTGGGAAGGGGGAGTGGGGGACAGGAATTCTCAATTCGAGCCTTTAAAATTCCGTCTGGCTGACACGGAGTCATTACCAAAAAGGGTAATGACCCAGGATTGAATTTACCGTGAATGCGGTCGCCGCGTGTTTCTCAGCCACTGTTTTACTTTCCCATCCCTTGCTCCATCCAGCAAAGGAGACGAGTCAGGAACCGGGGCCACCACCGGAGCTGAGGCGTGGCACTGATGGTGGGGCGCAGGAAGCGGGTGCAGGAAGGCAGCGCGTGGGCTCACATGTGGAGGTCGGGAGAAGTCTTGCTGTTGGGACAGTTGTGGGGGCGTTCCAGGCAAAGGACCTGGCACCAAGACCAGGAAGAAGCAAGAACACAAGGCATATTTGAGAGCTGACCTTCCAGATGGTTCTGGGCAGGAGTGCAGCAGCCTGGGAGGCAGGGCATCGAGGAGCATCGCGAGGGCTGGAGCTGTCAGTGGGGCAACCGCGCAAGCCTGCTGGGGTCCCTCCCCGGACTGCGAGGAGGGTGGGACAACTATGAGTGCGCCTTCTGGCAGGGGTCCCTGCACCTACTCTTGGAGTTCTCCTTGGTTTTCTCTGTTTTGAATAGAAATCATTTTCAGAATCAAAACCGATACGGTTTGATAACCAAAGCCTGCCTTAATAGTTTGAGGAAACAGGCCGGAGTATATTGATCAGTGCAACAGATGCGGCCCGACGTCTGCAGCGCCTGTCGGGCAGCGGGACAGCGATGCTGTCCAGACGGACAGACCTGAGAACCGGCCACATCTTCCCGCGGAGTTGGGACAGGGATGGAATGGGAGCCCGCCCTCCCACCGCAGCCCAGGAGACGGGACGCTGGACCGTGGAACACCAGGGTTGAGCTGGCCGGTGGCCATGGCTCTGGACAAACCCACAGGTGCCTCTTCCCTGCGGGTGGTGTCTCCAGGAGAGACTCCGGTGCTGAGGCTCCAGCTGCCGCCCCTGCTTGGTGCGTGGGCGGGTGGCGCCCCCGTCAGGCATCTGTCGCCTTTGCGGGCGTGACTGCGGGTGTCGTCCCCCCAGTCTTTTCTCATGGCGCCATCTTGTGGACATCTGTGCACTAGCGGGCAGCCCGCGGTGACTGTCCTGAGTCCTAAGTGAACATGGTCACATGGAGGTGTCTGTGGAGACGAGATGCAGCCCAGCGTCGTCGGGTCCTGCAGAGCTGCCCCATCGGGCACTGCCCCAGGCCTCGCGCTGTGGCAGGACGGGGGCCACAGTGCTCTCAGCCCCCCAGAGCAGAAGTTACAGCTGGAATGAAACGTATTTGCCATCTCCAGAGTCTTGTCTTTGACCCTGTGTAACTTTAAACCTTTTGTCCTCCAGTTGCACTTTCTCCATCCTTTCTAAGCGGGTCTGCAGTGTCACAAAAACCTTCACCATCGGGACAGAGCCCCCCTTTCAGGACCGTGAACTAACTCACAGTGTGTCCTTCTCTCCTCAGCGTCCCCAACTCCTGCCCGGCCAGTCCGCGCGGCGCCGGGTCCTCGGGTTACCGCTTCGTCCAGAACGTGACCTCGGACCTGCAGCTGGCAGCAGAGTTCGCGGCGAAGGCCGCCTCGGAGCAGCAGGCAGACGCGTCCGGAGGGGACAGCCCCAAGGTCTGAGCCCTCCCCAGCTCCTCTGACGCGCGTGGTGATCGAGAGTGGCCACAGGGAGTTGGTGGCACAGACGGCGTGCCCAGGGAGCACGGCTGCGAGAGTCAGTCCTCCCAGCCCACGGGAGATTGGGCTGCGGTCGGCCAGTAGAGCCATCGCCCTTCCGCCCTCTGCCCGTGCCATGCCCGCCGGCCACTTGCTGGGGACTCGCCTGTTCCCGTCCTCGAGGCCCGGCCACGCCGCTGTCTTCTCCTTGTTCATCTGTGACTGACAGACGGCCTCAGAGCTTAAATTCCAGACTTTGAGAGGAATGACACTTTTTTTCTTATAACTTATGTCTTAGTCCACTTACATCTGATAACTGTTCTAAAATCAATTTGTTGAGATGA
This sequence comes from Avahi laniger, assembly GCA_963575035.1. NCBI lineage: Eukaryota > Metazoa > Chordata > Mammalia > Primates > Indriidae > Avahi > Avahi laniger. The sequence continues at coordinate 37,091 of CAUYSK010003167.1, forward strand.
GAAATTTGAATTTCAGAACTAAATTATGACGAAAACCTAATTTTTCCTTCCCATGAGGCAAAAACGGCCATTCCTAGTTTAACCCAAGCACATTAATGAAATGGTTGGATGTCATTGCGATTGATTGAATCGCGACCCACGTGTCCTTGTCGGAAGGTTCTTCTCTGTTAGCAGGTGACGTGCGGTAGATGGGACTCTGAGACGCTCCCGCGTTAACCCTGTGATCTCCGTTGCTCCGCAGGACGAGTCGAAGCCACCGTACTCCTACGCGCAGCTGATCGTGCAGGCCATCTCCTCGGCCCAGGACCGGCAGTTAACACTAAGCGGCATCTACGCCCACATCACCAAACATTACCCCTATTACAGGACGGCCGACAAAGGCTGGCAGGTGAGGGCCGAGGCCTGAGACACCCTTAGGACAAGGGATGGCAGCAGGCACATCACTTCCCTTAAAGTGACCAGAAAGGACCCGTAGGGATGTTGTCACAGGTGACACAGGGACACTTAACGTGCGTTAGAGCTGTGGTGCTGTTGAGTGTAAAGTAGTGTTTTTCATTCATTTCCCTCCTTCTTATGCCAGAGCTGTGAAGATGGGTAATACCTTGTTCCATATCATGCTTGCTGTGCTGAGTTGGAAACGTGGCTGTACACGTCATGCAAATACGAGGCCGCGTGTCTAGGTTGTGTATATTTTATCTTTCTGTGGGGTCATGAGGCCTGTGCTACACCAGCCACGACTGACTCGTGTCACACTTGTGTTTCTCCAAAGTCACCGTGTCCCATTCACTGGTTTATTCCGCTCGAGCTCTGAGCTCCGTAAGACCCAGTCTTGTCTGTGTCCCGGACATACTCCTAGACCACAGTTTGTCTTTCTGTCTCACTTTCTCTGTGAAGACGGGTAATGACACTGTGCTGAATTAGGACAAAACTGCCACCGTGCTTTGCGCTTTCCAGGATAACACAGCCAGTGCCGGCACAGAGGCCCTCGGCCGAGTGACGGCCTGTCCCGGCCATTCTGGTCCCGTGTCCATCGCATTCAGATTTGGGGTAGGGTGGGGGGTGGGGATTGTTTTCTGATTTGCTGGTAACCGGGGACCATCTCTGCTTCCCTGCAGAATTCTATCCGACACAACCTCTCTTTGAACCGCTACTTTATTAAAGTCCCACGTTCCCAGGAGGAGCCTGGGAAGGGGTCGTTTTGGCGAATAGACCCTGCCTCAGAAGCTAAACTCGTGGAACAGGCATTCCGGAAGCGGAGGCAGAGGGGCGTCTCCTGCTTCCGCACCCCCTTTGGGCCTCTGTCCTCAAGGTAAGCCTGTCCGTGCCACTGTCCTCGCTGTTAGGAGAGGTAGGCTTCCCCGGCTCTGGAGGTTGGCAGCGCAGCAGCCCCCTGTAGCCCCAGGTTCCATGTCCTCGGAGGCAACCAGTCATGGATCAGAAATGCTCAGGGGAAAAAAAAAATAACAATACAAAACAATGTCAGTAAAAACAACCATTGACATAGCATTTACATTGTATTAGGTATTCTAAATAATCTAGAAGCAATTTAAGGTGTACGGGAGGATGTGCGTGGGTTATAGGCAAATCCTACACCATTTTCCATCAGGGACTTGAGTATTGGGAAACTGGCATCCTCTGGAGTCCTGGAACCCATTCCCCAAGGACGCTGAGGGAGGATTGTATTGTTTTTGGCACTTAAAAATTCCACCTTTTTTTTTTTTTGAGAGAGAAAGAGAATATCTCAGGACCAATGAACTTCTGTAATACTAAAGTTAATAAATAAACCACTGACCGGGTCTCTAACATTCTGGTTCTTAGAAGCTGAAATGTGTGTAGCAATGGGAAGAGTATCTAAAGCCAGAAACAGATGGATTGCAGCCCGAGGTGCTTTTTGCAGAACCCAGCTCCCGTGGGAGTGTTTGAGGGGCCCGGAGAAGAGCGGCTGCCGCGTCTCTGGAGAGGCAGACAAGGAGGTGGCAGGTGGAGTCCGGAACCTCCTTTGCTCCCGACAGAGCTGGTGCTGGGGAACATGGCTTCTGTCTGCCGGCAAGCAGAGTCGGCCCGGCCACTGCCGCCCACAGGGGTCTAGGCTCCTGCCCAGCTCAGTCCTGCCTGTGGATGGCCCAAGTGGACCTTCCCAAGGTCGCCCCTCAGAGGAGCCCGTCCCAGGCCTAGGGGAGATCTTGGGAGAGGCGCACTCGGAAATTCTCCCAATGGAAGGAAACATTACCATCCAGTGCTGTCGATTCCAAAATTCTGTTTCAGATGTGATTCTGTGAGAGGTTGCAAAAATGTCTGCAAATTCGTTTCTGGTATAGGCTCTGGCATCGTGACTCCCAGGTGAATCGGTCCTATTGGTAACATAAGAATTCAAAAAAATGTTCGCCATTTGGAGTGTTTCACCTGAACCTGAGATTTTCTGAAACATCACGTTGCTTAAACAGGAATGTGAAGAGAAATGTTATTAAACTGTTAGCTTGCTAGGGTGTTGTAACCAGTACCACAAACCGAGCAGCTTACTGTCTCACAGGGCTGGAAACTAGAAGTCCAAGGTCAGGGCGTCGGCAGAGTTAGTTCCTGCTGAGGTCTGTGACAGCGTCTGTTCCAGGCCTGTCTTGGAGCTTGTGGTGGTTGCTGACGGTCTTCGGGGTTCCTTGGCTTGTAGGCGTGTCACCCTGACCTCTGCTTTCATCTTCACGTTGCATTTTCCTCCTGTGTCTGTTGCAAGGGCCCCCCGGATGAGGGCACCCATCATACGGGATCAGGGCCCACCCTACTGACCTCACTGTAATCAGATCACCCTGTGAAGACCATGTCTCCAAGTAAGGTCACCCTCTGAGGTCCTGGGGGTCAGGACTCCAACATGTCTTCTTTAGGGGACACGGTTCGACCCGTAACAACCACCAACATGATTTTTTACTGTCAGTCTAGGGACAGTTACCGGGGCTTGCTCTGTATGCTCAGGTGTCCAGGAAACCGTGTAAGGAGCCTTGTAAGGAGCATGGGGTCCCATGTTCAGGAAGGTCACCCTGTGGCTGGGGAAGCAGATTTATGCCAAGTAGAAGTTGCAGGTTGAAGGGCGATCTCTCAGGCCCGGAGGATGGCACTGTGAGAGCTTTGATGTCAACGACGGGGCGCTGGCCTGACTTCCAGGACTGGGCATGTGTATCTGGGGTGCGAGGGAGGTCGTAGGAAGCGGGGGCTGGGAAGAGTAAGGTCAAATTGCAGAGACCTCGAAAGGGCTCTTTGGTAAGAAGTAGGACCATGAGGACTCGAGATTGTGGAGTGGCCCGGTCACCCCTGGTTTGGGAATGAGTCACGTGAGTGTTGGGATAAGCAGACAAGGCCTCCCGGTCACTGGATGAAGAACAGGCGAGAGGTCTGGCCAGACCGAGGGCAGCCCTAGCACTGCCACACGCAGTGGACATGGCACAGTCGGAGTGACCGAGGGCATTTATAACGCGGACTATGAATGTGACATTAAGACTGGTTCTTCCCCAGACCGCACCTGGCCGGTCCCAGCTTCCTGCCTCTCAGGGTCTGTGCTGAACACGCTTGCCCAGCGTGTTCGGCAGTGCAGGTGGACGCGTGTCCCTGCCCTTCTTCCCCAGAGAAAAAAGCGGATTCTGTTTCCAGGGCTGAGTCTCAGCGGTGGCACAGCCGTGCCCAGTGGGCATGCGCTGGCAGTGGCTGGCGGGAACGCTTCATTTTAGAACCAGGGGGAATGGTGACGAGGGAAGCGGTGTCCTGGGTTATTATTTATGCAGGATAAGCAGTGGGGCTCCCGGAGCTTGTGTTGCTCCCCCGGTTGCGGTTTTCCTGGTGGAAAGCTGTGCCCGTCACACACAAGCTGTGTTTTTTGACAGAGGAGGCCAAGCCACTATCACGACTAGCTGGCACCTTTCAGGAGACGGACGCTGTAGACTCTAGCAAATGCCACAGTAACGCCGACCCCCCCCCCGCCAACTCCACCAAGTGTGGCTTTAACTGCTGGTGGCCTCCTGTTTCCAGGGGATGTCGTCACTGGCCAGAGCATTAGTGTTGGACACACCTTGGGAGGGCGGAACCCAGCACCGGGGCTCGTGGCAGAGGATGTGGGGTGACATCGAGATGCGTGATGTCTGTTTAATGTCCTTTCATCCTTGCACACTGACTCACTACCGCGGTCCTTTCTGTTTCTTTGGTTCCTTTTCAGGAGCGCCCCAGCCTCGCCCACACACCCTGGGCTGATGTCCCCTCGCTCGAGTGGCCTGCAGACCCCGGAGTGCCTGTCTCGGGAGGGCTCCCCCATCCCGCACGACTCCGACTTGGGGTCGAAGTTAACTGCTGTTCCAGAGTATCGGTATTCCCAAAGCGCACCCGGTAAAGCATGGTTTTGTCCTTTCACTGAATGTGGCAGAACTGAGGACAGCCCGGGGCGAGGCGGGGTGGGCACGAGGAGTCACCACTCTCTCTCTGTCCCTCGTCCAGGCTCCCCCGTCAGTGCCCAGCCCGTGATCATGGCTGTGCCTCCCCGCCCGTCCAGTTTGGTGGCCAAGCCTGTGGCCTACATGCCAGCCTCCATCGTGACGTCACAGCAGCCTGCAGGCCACGCGATCCATGTTGTGCAGCAGGCCCCCACTGTCACCATGGTCAGGGTGGTCACCACCTCCGCCAGCTCTGCCAATGGGTACATCCTGGCCAGCCAGGGCTCGGCAGGTGGCTCCCACGACACCGCGGGCACAGCCGTGCTGGACCTGGGCAGTGAAGCCAGAGGTAACATGGTGTAGCTGGGCGGCCTTTTCGGGAGCTCACTGTGCCGTCCTGCCCTCCGGGACGTGGCACCTTCCGCCTGGGCCTGGGGGCTCACGGAGGATGGCTCTCAGGTGGCTCTCGGAACCCTGCCCATCCTGCCTGCCTTTTTAAATCAGCATTAATTGTCCTCAAATGCGTCTTCTTTTGTTGCACGGGGCCTTCCAATGTACATAGCTGTCTCCTGGAATTTTTTTTACCCTAAGGTGACATCGAAATAAGTTGTGAGGTCCTGCCTGAAATTGGAGTTTGACATTTCCCACAGGAGAAAGAATAAGCCTGTCAAAGACTCCTTGGAGTCACTTGGGGGAAGAGTGGACGTGGGTTTCCTCCCCGGGGTTAGCGGGGCCGGTGTTGACAGTGCAGCCAGTGCTGTAGCAGATTCTCTCGGGAATACTTGTGCATTAAGCAGTGTCTCCTACTTGTTATTACCACTGCTGACTTAATCTCGGTGGTAATTTTTGTTTTCATCATAATGAAAATTGCATTTGGTGAAGGAAGACTAAACTACGGGTCTGAAGCAGATTTCAGTCTAGACAGTGCGTTCTCTTAGATTGCATTTGGTTGGTTCAAGTTAAGGTACTTAAAATATTTTTCTAAACCCTACCGATTGTTTTATTTGAAAACGTGGTTCGTTGGTGGGATTTTTCTTCTGAGAACGAAAGTTTTTCCTAATGCCACCTCCACTTACCCCGTTAGCGGACTTATGGCCGCAGCATCAGCGAAAACCCATCCCCTCGTTGGCCGAGTGTGTTCTGACGTGGTTCCCATCCGCAGGCTTGGAGGAGAAACCCACCATCGCATTTGCCACGATCCCCGCAGCCAGCGGAGTGATCCAGACGGTGGCCAGCCAGGTGGCCCCGGGAGTCCCTGGACACACCGTCGCCATCCTGCAGCCGGCTGCGCCAGTGGCCATCGGGCAGCACCACCTCCCGGTGCGGGCCGTCACTCAGAACGGAAAGCACGCCATGCCCACCAGCAGCGTGGCCGGCAGCGCCTACGGTGAGCCCACTCGGGCTCCAGACCTCGGCCTGAGCTCTGTGGCTCTGCAGTGGTCAGTGCGGCGGGTGCTTTTCTAGTTACCCCGTCATCCGATCAGTTGATTTACTGAGCACCTGCTACATGCCAAGCAGTGCGATAAGGCTAAGAGCAAGGGAGGGAAAAACCAGGTCTCCACCCTGTCTAGCGTGCAGGCTCCACTGGGGTGAGGCAGGAGGTCAAAGGAGAAAATAAGAGGGCCAGGTCGGGTGGTCTTAGGCTCCAGCGGGTGGTCCGGGGCAGGCACACCTGTGTCAGGGAGGTGAGGGGCAGCTGTCAGGTGCCCGGCAGGGTCCAGACAGTTGCAGCAGCACAGGAGACAAGGACATGGGGGGCCACCAAGCAGGTTAGACAAGCAAGGCCAGAGGCGATGGCGTGGCCGCACAGAGAGGGCGCTGGGCTAGCGGGTGTGGGCCTGTCCCCAGACTCCCCAAGTAAACCTCTTCTTCCTCCGCTCAGCCCTCACCAGTCCCCTGCAGCTCCTGGCAACCCAGGCGAGTTCGTCCACGCCAGTGGTGGTCACCCGGGTGTGCGAGGTGGGGCCTGAGGAGCCAGCAGCAGCCGGCACGGCAGTGGCCACCGCCACACCAGCCACCACCGCCACCACCACCGCCGCCTCGGCTTCTTCTACCGGGGAGCCCGAGGTCAAAAGGTCCCGGGTGGAAGAGCCCAGTGGGACTGGAACCACGCAGGCTGGGGTCATCACAGCCGCCGGCCCCCAGGGGCCAAGCCCCGGGGAGTGACGTCACCCGCTCCGGGTGGAGTGGGACTCACCCAGCAGCGCCCCCGGAGCTGAGCCTGGCAGTACAGGCAGCCACGCCCACGGATGCAGGAGAACAGCGGCCTGTAGTGCCCAGCAGGCAGGTGGCTCAGCAGGGGCCCCCGGACACACCTAGCCCCTTCCATTTTCTCTCCTGTCCTCCTGTGGTTCAAAACAAAACACATAAACGAGTTCAGACAACTGATTGTACGATTCTGGGAATTCTTTGTTTTTTTCCTCCTTCCTCAGCACCACCTCCTCTCTCCAGGCCTCTGTGTCAGGGGTGCGGGGCAAGGCTGTAGCTCAGCATCCCAAGGAAGGTGTCGGACAGCCCCCCCCGTGAGCGGAGCACGGCTCCCTGGCCCCCGTGCGAGGTCGAAGGAGTGGCCAGGACAGCAGCGGCACGACACACGTCAGCCTCCCCGGGAAGACACGATGGGGCGCCAGGCCAGAGCGGCAAAAGCTCTCCTCCTGCTTTTCCTGCTGTCTTTCCCCCAGGCGTGACGCAGACAGTATCGGCATTACCTTGGCGGGGTCCTGGTTTGCTTTTTGGACCCCAAGTATTTCTTTTGTTTAAACATGGAATTCAGGCTGAATCATAAATCTGAGACAAACACAAAAAAGATAATATATTTGAGATGTTCATCTTCAGCTGTCGGTCTGGGACTTTACCGGCATTAATGCCCTCGAAGAGTCAACCTGCCGCTCTGTCTGTCAACTACAAGTGAAAGCCCCGGCTTCCTGCCTAGTATTGGAGGGAGAAAGTTCTTTGGACAAAAGGCCTGTCCAGAGCCCGTGGCCGCAGCGTCCAGCCCGCAGCACCGGCCATGACTGGGTCCACCTGCCCCGGCACTGCAGGCAGGAGTCGCTGCCCGTGTTCCCCAGTGGCTTTGTCATCCACGGCTGACGAGTACAGTGGGACCCACCGGTGCTGAGCACAGTCTGTGCATGCTGCTTGTCACCAGATCACAGTTTCCTGGCCATCCAGATCTATCTGCTGTTTTAAATTGGAACCATCTCATCTCCCCGAAGCGCCGGGGGCTGCGGCCAGCCAGCAGAAAGGAGGCCCCTCTGCACACGGGTGGCGTGCAGGCTGTGCCCCCCAACGCTCCTCTGCTGCCATCTGAGGTGGCTTAGTCTGCGGCATGGTGAGAACCAAGGGATGGGCGGCACTGCTTGGTCGCGTGGCTCCTGGGTCCGTCAGGAAGTAGCCCTGCACCTGCAGACAGCCAGTGGCACCTCGAGTCACGCCCTGTGAACAGAGCCAGACGATGCGGGCATGAGACTGGAGTCCCGCAGCTGCTCTTGGAGAATGTTTTCAGGAACACCAAGGTCATCTATGTAAAGATTGACTTTAAATTTTGCTCGTCACTCTGGCGTTGGTTCTCCCGGTGGCACCGCAAATAGAAACGACACGTTCAACACGGAGCTCCAGGAGTCTCTGAGGAGGGGCCTGTCCTCAGCATTGCAGCCTCCGCCCTGGCCCAGTGGAAAACCACAGAGAGACCCAGTTTCCTGGAGAGCATCTGAGGGAACAGCAGGTGGTCCCCCAGGAACCAGGACCTGACTGGGCATGGCTGCCCTGGTGTGAAGGGAACACGCCTTTCAAAATGGCAGCCAGCGTGACCCAGCCACAGCCACCCAGGGCCACTGTCCCCGGACAAGCGCAGGACATCCCTGCTGGCTCCCTCCCGTCTGCCGTGGTGGGAAAATCCCTGTTCTCTTGGTTTTTAAGGCCCCCATACCAGTTGTTTCTATGGCACTAAACTTTAAATGGAAATAAGCTCTTTTTCGAAGCCTGTGTTGCCTTGGGTGAGGTCTGGAGAGCCGGGGCGGGATGGAGGCAGCGGGGCTGCGTCCTGGGGTGTGGTCCCCGCTGTCGAGGGTGAGAGACGATGCTCTGTTCCACGCACGGTCGCTGGCGTGGTGTGTGCGCGGGTGGGAGTGAGCGAGCGGGTGGCGGCGGGTGGCCGCAGCCCCCTGCACAGGCTCCGCTTGCCGGGCAAGAGCCCTCCAGGGAGGGTGTGTCGCGGGGGCTTGAGGGCCGCCGGCTGCTGCTTCCTCTCCTCAGCTACTGTCACCCTCAGAGGGGACTCTGTTTGCTTCTGGACCGTGGCGACTGCCGCAGGTTTGTCTCCTCGTGAAAGCTGACGTCGTCTGCATAGCACGCCCCGCGCCAGGCTGGAACAGAACGCTGGTCACCACGCGATTGGTCGCAGCTTTACCTGGTCTGGTCAGTCTGGCTCCAACCCGTCTGCTCCTGGCTGTGAGGTTTTGGTCTCTGTCCTTCTTCACTCATGTTTATGCGGGTTCCAGGCGAAGGGGGAAGAAAGGGAGGGGACGGATGAAGCAGGAAGTGGAGAAGACGAAAGCTCAGTGGGTGGCATCCTGCCACACAGAGTCAGCACCTTGTAGCTTCTGCTGGCACCGAGAAGGGACGAGGCCCTGGGGTAGCTCAGACCCCAAGTGGGGCAGGCACGGGAGGGCGGGGCCAGAAACCACCGCTCTGGATTTATAAACAGGTTTTAAGGGTTTTTGGTTGTGTGACCAGGTGGCATGCCTGGCTCATGGCAGAACTTGTCCAGGAACTGGTGGCCAGAGGCCCAGGAGTGGCCGGTGCCTGAAAGAGATGCACATCCCGGCCCTGCGCCCTCCCAGTGTGCTCTGAGCTGACCCAGCAAGAATCTCCCGGCTGAACTCAGGCGCAGAAGCAAGAGCACAGGCCAGGGAGACGGGAGAGCCACTGCCCTGGTCTGGGCAGCCTGTGACCCACCACGGTGTGGGACGAGGGCCCAGGCCACCTTCTCTAGCTTGTTGAGGGTGGGCTGACCCTAGCAGTGTCAGGGGTAGGAGTGAAAACAATTCGATTCCAATGTGATGCCAGTATCACTGCAGATGCAGAGGTCTGAGCACCTGCTCTCTGGTCACCCAGGGGCGCGACGCTCTGGCGCAGCCCATGGGAAGAGACCAGCGGGGGGAAGAGACCAGCGGGTGGAAGTGACGGCTCTGGGAACTGCTCCCTCCCAGGCCTGGTGACCCTCTTCTCTCTTCTCCTTCCTCCTTGGCGAATCCCCAGGTTTACCACTTACAGGAAAAACGTGCTCTTTGGGTAGGAAGTCACAGAAATAACTTTTTAGATAGATGAGCACGTTCCCATCAAGACAATCCAGTGTGATATGGGGTGTCAAAGGGTTTCACAGAACCACACTTGGCCCAGAGCGCTTTCTCTCATGCCAGCTCCCACCACCAGCCCGGGGTCCCTGGCGCAGGGGGGCCAAGGGCCACAGGGAGACCCAGGTCATCCAGGCGGATGGTGCCCTCCCATCCTTAGCTGTCTACATCTTCCTTTGCTTGCTGAAGTTCTCCTGCTCATACCCAGCCTCTGTTGAGGGTGGAGGGTCTGTCATTCAAAGCCTTTGAGGGACTCAAGTAGAATATCCTGTTTCCAACGCCTTAGAAACTACACATCCTGAACCCCTTGTCCCAACTTGAATGCCGCCTTGAAGTCGGGGCCGTGCATGGCCTGGCAGACACTTCTGCAGCTCCCTAGTCCTCTCGCGCTGGTGTCAACTTAGAGGTCGCATGTGCTCAGGGAAGGCGGGACTTGGGGTCTGGTCCCCTGTGCACAGCCCCTGGAGACCAGAGCTGGGAAGACCTGGGAGGGACTGAGACCAGGCAGCAGAGGCCCATGAACACCACACTGGCAGCCCCTTAAGGTCTGCTTTGTCCCTGTTTGGGGTTTGCTACTTGTCTATATTTTCTGTATCTCTCACTGAAGAACCCAGCCAAATGGAAGAGGTGGAGGTGAATGTCTGAGTTGCTAAGATGAGCGTTCTGTGAACCTCGGGGCCGTCCTTTGTGTCTCTCGGCCAGGCTGGGCAGTGCTTTGCTGAGGCCTCCCTGCCCATGCCCTGAGACCGCCTTGGCCTCCTAGCTCCTGGGTCCCCGTTCTGTACTTCTGGTCCTGGTGAGAGATTGGCTTGAGATCACAGGCGTCGCTGAGCTCACGCTCTCACTTATTTAAATAAGGAAGGATCTCTGCGGACCAAAGTGAGCCTGAGTCTCCAGCGAGCTGCGGGAGGCCTTGTCTCCGTGGAGAGAGATCCCCTGGTCGGGCAATTCAGAGTTCAGAAGGAGAAAGAATTTCTTTGGCTTTGAAATCAGTGTCTCACTTTATAGAGACAAAGAACAGACCTCATTGGAAAAGACGCAAACTTAGTTGAATGTTGAGAAAATGTTAGAAAAGAAGAAAGGATTTTTCCCGTAGCTTTTAAAGCTGGTGGGGTGAATAGTCTTATTTTTCCTCAGAAGCCTCAAATTCCGCTTGGCACTTACGTGACTTCATCTGGTGTGAGGGATGGTCGCTGTCCCTGGAGCGGACACCCTGGGTTTGTCCTCAGCACCTCCTCGCCCCTCTGAGAGCAGAGCCCCCCAAGAAAGGGTTTTGGAATAACCCGCGAGCCACCTCCCGCTTCAGTGCTGCTGAGAGCGTCGCGACTCCAGGGTAAGTCACAGGAAAGGGTCGTAGCCTCTTCGCACATCGGAAGAGCCCCTGGATGCTGAATTGGAGCCCCGTCCACGTCCACGCTGCAGGCCACTCTGCTGTCCTGGCGACACCCTGCGCCTCCTCGTGTGGGTTTGCAGGAACGCGTGTCTGCCGCCGCCGCATCTCGGCCTCCTCCACGTTACCTCTGCCTAGAAGCAATATTATTTAATAAGAATAATTTAAATTGTTCAATTGTGCTGCTATGAAGACAGGATTACTCTTTGGACAGGACTGAGCATTGGAGGTTCCCTGGAGTGTATTTCGGCTCTTGGAAGTTAGGGCAGAATAGAGAATATGGCACATGGTTTCTTGCCCAGTTTCTGTCTGTTACTTTTAAATTGTTTCCTTGTATCTTACAAGTTCCTTGCATTTGGTAAGTTCCTTTCTCCGGGCCTTGTTGTACACATTAGGGTTTTTTAAATGCTCAGGACACGGTATTTTTCATCCGAGTACCAAACTGTTTCTGCTAGGGTTTGGTGCAAGACATCTGCTACTAGTGTTTTCTTTTAATACCACGAGCTGCTACATTTGGTCACCAGAGAAAGGGTTTGGAATTGGTGCCTTGCAGGGTATCTCGGGTGGCACCGCAGCCCCCTGCAGGGTGACGAGCTGGGCCGTGTGCCTCGAGAGGGGACTCTTCCCCACGGCAGGCGGTCCGAATTCATGGAAGGGACCGTCTGTGGAGCTGCTGTTTCTTTGCCCTCCGTTCCCCAGCCCCAGGTCACAGCTTCCAAGTTGCAGCTGCTTGGAACATTAGGATTCTGCGACAGAACCACAAGCATGTTCCGAACTGAGATTACAAACAGGCCCATTTCGCTTTGTTTACAGAAAGTAGTTTTACTCTTAGGTTAAAAAAAAATAAGTCACTTGTGAGTTGTCTCTTTAGCCTGCAGACCTTGAAGCCGCCTCTGCTGTTCCACCAGCCCGGCTTGGCCCCCCTCCCGCAGCCACGGCCCAGCGCCTCGGCTCTGCCGCAGGAGGAACGTTCCAGAACTCATCCTGGGAGCTGGGCGGGGTGGAGGGGCCAGGGCAAGGCCAGCACTACCCCCTGACCAGAGGTGCTGCCTGGGGGAGTGAGGCTGGGCTGGCTTCCCCTGGAGGGGAAAAGGTTCTTAGGGGCCAAACCTGAGAGTCAGAAGCCACCGGCAAGAGGTGAGGGACCTCACCATGCCTGTTGCATAAAGTCTGTAGCCGCTGGTTGGAGGTCAGAGCCCTGCCCTGAGAAGCAGCCTCCTCCTTGGAGTGTGACACCCGCCGGTCAGTGGGCGGAGGCCTCCCCTGGGGGCCAGCTGTCCTCAGGAGGATGGAGCCTGACACAGAGGCTCTGCGGGTCACTAGGATGGGCGTTTTCATTGCATTTCGGGGCAGGACTGAAAGGGAAATCCCGTCTTTGAATTGGTGAGCCTTGGGATTTGGTTTCCGTGACTTGGCCTAACGGCCGGTTCTGGCTGCTCAGGGTTTGGGAACATGGTTGAGAGGGCAGTCACTTTCTTCAGGCATCTGTGTCCTCTCCGGGGGAACCCCTGCAAGGCCCCTGCCTCTCCTTCCAGCACTCGGGGAAATGTGGGCCAGTGAGAAGCAGCAAGCGCATTTCTTTGCCTTGGCTGAGCAGCCGAACACTGGCCGCAAGGACCCGGCCCTGTGAACTCGCTGCGGCTCGGGGTCTGTCCTTCGGGGTTAGCCAAGGGTGACTGCCAGGTCTCCAGGTCACTCTCATCTTTTCGCTCCTTACCCAGTTATCCTAAGAGAGAGTCAGAATAGAATTAGAAGAATCCTAGTTTATTATTCTTTTTTTCCTGCCTGAATAGGTTTTTTATTTTTCTATTGAGGTAAAATACACATACAGAATTTACCATGTCTGATTTATTCTTCTTTATCTGGGAATCTCCTTTCTGGAACAGTTTGCTCATTTGATTCCCCCAGATACTCGCTATACAGAGACACCCCTGCCCCGCCAGGGCTCTGCTTCCCTTAGCCATGGGACTCAATGGGACTGTCCTTCCAGTTCTCGTCCAGAGTCGTGAGCAGCGGCTAGAACTGTGCCCTGAATTTCCCAATGTGTGGGCTGAGCTGAACCGAGATCTGTGACCCTGGATTCGATTTTTTTTCCCCTGTGTGAAGTTCACGGGCCCCTGTGGATGTTAAACTGTGCGGTGGCGCCTGTGACCCCAGGCAGGCAGGAGGACTGCTCGAGGAACACCTCGCTCCAGCCTGGGCGACAGAGCAAGACTCGGTCTCAGAATAAATAAGTAAATGAACTGTGCCTGTGGCCTCTAAATTCTGGGTTAACTGGTCCAGGTTTTTTTTTTTTTTTTTTTTTTTGTCTTTTTTTATCAATAGAAATGGGGACTTAAAATCAAAGCCTTCTCTGCGTTCCCTTGGAGAAAGGCTGTCGGGTGCCTGGCATAGCCGCGTTTACAGGGCTCGACTTTGGTTTCAGGACAGGGGTGGGGGGAGGAAGAGACAAAGCTGTGTCGGGTCCTGTGTTCAGACGTCGCCGCGTCCAGACCCTGAGGCTCTAGCATCCTGGACACCGAGCTGGCAGCTCCCACATTCGAGGGCGAGGTTAAAGCCAATACTGAGATTTTTTTTTTAATCTGAATGATAATTCTCCTGTAAAAATAATTCGGGAGGGGCGGGTGTTGTTTGGGGTGCGTGCGTATGTATGTGTGAGTGTTTTTTTTTTTTACAGTGGCTGTCTAAAGTATTTTCACAATGTGTTTAATAATCAGTGCTTTAAAAAGCAACGGTATCCTATAAAGTGGAAATTTCGGTTCTGGAGTGTGGGATGTGAGGTTCGGGTCACGTCCGGGTGCCGTGTCTCACCTCGGAGGAGGGAACAGCAGCACCGGGGAGGCATAAGTGCCACCGCCGGGGGACAGACAGCCCCACGTCCACGGCGGGTGGCCTGCGTTTTCATTTCAAATGGGATACAGTATTTTTTTAATACGGAGCCATACTTTTTTTTTTAAAGTTTGAGATCTGAATGTGATTTCTAATTGTATCAGACGTTAATGTTTTAAAGCTATAACAAAGTTTAAAATTTCTACTTTTTGTTTTTCATTTATTTTAACTGTCCTTTTATCTATTAAATTGTTGTGTGTGGATGGGGAAGTTTTGTTTCTCCTCTTAGCATTTGTTTCTATAACCAGAAATAAAATTATATATTAAAGAGATGACACCAAGGCTCTGCATGGTGCTTGTGAAGGGGCTGCTGCTGAGGGATGGTGTACGGACAGACGGACAGTGTGCACAGGCAGCCGCTTCTGTGCCAAGGCGCTCAGGAGGTTGAACCGGGGTGTGCGTTCTCCCACGCGTCCTGGGTGTCCCGTTCCTGGGAAGGAGCCGGCAGGCACAGGAGACATGTACGTCGGTGCTGTCACTCCTAGCCTCAGAGATCCGCCCCCAGGATCCTCTGAGCGTGATGTTGCAGCTGCAGGATGCAAAGATAACTCGTTTCTGCCCCTCGGACCTGGCAAGGGAGGAACCAGCAAGCCACCCCACCCCTGGCACATGCCCACAGCTTGGCTTTGGGGCGGGGGTGCCTGCAGGTCCTCACAGTGCCCACGTGGGCCCTTCCTGCTGGCGCTTAGCTAGATGAGAATGTCTACCCATTCCGTGTTTGTTTTCTCTGAGGCCCTGCCTAATCTAGGTGTCGGGGGGCGGGAGGTGGCAGTGGACGTGGCACTGACCTCAGAGCAGCCAGACCTGGTTCAGGTTCCCGCTGTGCTCCTTACCAGCCGTGGGACTTCAGCCTGCCACACGCTCCACTTCATGTGTGAAGCACACAGCCCCACCTTGCAGGGCGTCACGGGGACTGAGCGAGGTGGAGCCCGGGCCGGCAGGGTGCTCCATGCACGTCGGCTGCAGCAAAGGTAGCTGCCACCTCCTCTGCTCAGGGCCCCCCAGGTAAAAAGCAAGACACTTGGGTGTTGCTGCTGCAAACTACTTCTGGCTGGGGATTTTATAAGAATATGTTCATCACGTGTATGTCCCTTCAAGGTTCTGCAGTGTTTGTGTGTGTGACTCATTCAGCTAAATAGATAACTTGCATTTTTCAGATTTCGCATTTCTCCACGGTTACAGATGAAGCTTGACTGCTTCTCTGCCCTCCTTCCCGGGACTCCATTTCCACTGTAAGATCCTAACTGAAGCATTAACACAACATTAACAGATACGACATATTTCAAGATTTCAGCATTTCAGCCAAATACCAAGCATGAGTAAGAATAATTAAGTTTCCTCCAGGTGGCTGCATTGGCTAATTTGCATCTCATTTTAAGTTTTCGTCTTTTTTAATTTCGTTTTTGATTAGGACCATTTTTCACTAGTGGGACCTTAAAAAAACATTTTACACAAATGTAAATTTTGTAAGAAACAAGTCAAATATTACCCTTGGTAAAACTGCTTGGTGGGTGTGTGGGGTGGGGAGATTGATTGAGATTGATTCCTGGCACACAGTTTAGGTTCTTAGTGAAAGTTAGCCCCCCAGGAACCTGGGTAGGTACCAAAGACAAGTGTATATCCCCCACCCAAAGACCGAAGACTGTGCATTGCAGCTCCATTCATTATTGCCAAACTCTGGAAGCAAACCAGATATTCACAGAAGAACAAGAAAAGCTAAATACTGCATGATTCCATCCGCATGAAGTGTAAAAAGAGGCGACACTAATCTCTGGTGATGGGAGTGAGGGTAGTGTTATCTCTGGGTGCAGGGGGGCCGCTGATGGAGAAGGGGCACCTTGAGCCTCCAGGGAATTGGGAATGGACTGTATGTTGAAACCAGCCATGGCAGCGGTAATTACACCACGGAAATTATCAAACACAAATCACTCCCTACCATAAAGCCTAAATAGAGCTAAGAAGACGTTTGCCAATTTACCACTGATTTATAGAAATGTAAGAAACATTTGAGTTCATTTAAGATCTGTGCACTTGACTGTGTACACATTTTACATTAAACATTAGCATGCACTAGGCTTTCTATGGACTACCTACAGCCAGTCTCCCTTTGCACCGCTGCACTCCGTGTGCTCCCCGGGTGGTAGCACGCTCAGCTGCACTCATCATCAGCGCCTGTTCCTTCCTCCTCAGCACTAGTCACCCTCAAGCATCTGAAGGGCGCTATGGGGCATCCCAAAGCCATGTCCAAACTCCTGCAGGTAATTGCCTGAGCCTTCCTCTCCCCAGTCCTTCCTCCACCCAGCTGTCTTCTCAATGCTTATCCCTGCAAGGCCTGACCTTGGCCCACCCTACCCAAAGAACATTCATTCCCATTCACTACTCTCTTCCCCAGAACCTAAAACAGGGCCCAAGCACTGCTTGTTCACTGAATGAATGATTCTTGCCACAAACTTCCTGGGCCTTTTCTGCCCCAATACCACATGGATGACACTGCCCGGTGCCCAAGCTAGAAACATGCCCTTACCCTTGAATTTTCCCTGTTCCTCCTCCTGGTCTCCCAACGTGTCAATCACAGGTCTGGCAAATCCTACCCCTGAACAGTTACTGCCACTTGCCAGGTCACCTCCCCATCCTGGACCACAACTGCACCAGCCCCCTCTCTCCCTGGCTCCCCAGACCATTCTCTACCCTGCGGCCTGAGGGCAGGCTGCCCCTCCAGCATTTAAGCCGTAGGCAGCAGGTTACAGTGCTGTCGTCCAGACCTTCTTCTGCCTTGGCCCTGGGTCTGCACACCCTCTGGGCCCTCTTAGGCTGCAAGTTCCTCAGGAAACCTTCCTCCTCCTGTAGGATCCCCGCCCAGTTCAGGCCGTAACAGCGTTTCTCACGCTGGATTGTGACTGCGGGGGTGGGGAGGGGGGTGTCGCCTTGTATCCTCATGTGGCCTGCAGATGGAAATACTTGTCGTCAGGGCCAAACACATCCTGGCCCCCAGCACATCTCTCAGAATAATAGAAACTGATCTCCCTCCCCACCTGCTGCCTCACCTATAAAATAAAGAGCGATATCCCATGACTATGTTGGGGACTGAAAAAGAGATTTTTCTAAAGCAGTATGGGCGGGCCTCGTGGGTGCTAAGTAAATGGAAGCTTAAAAAGCAAAAACTGCCGAGAACGCAGCTGTCCCTCGCAAACTGCCAGACGCCGCCGGACTCGCCCACAAGCCGCGCAGTTTGTGCAATGTCTTCAGGCCGTCCTCGGCCAAGGGCCTAGCACACGACCGCGCTGCGCTCCGGAAACAGAAACTAGAACACCGGCAGCGGCACAGCGGGGCCAGGGACTCCCTTGAAGGGCCCGGGCGCCCAGTTTCCATCGGGAGCTGTTCCGGGTCAAGGGAATCCGTGGTGCCGAGGTTCGGGGCCTCTAGGTT
Source organism: Avahi laniger (assembly GCA_963575035.1). Taxonomy (NCBI): domain Eukaryota; kingdom Metazoa; phylum Chordata; class Mammalia; order Primates; family Indriidae; genus Avahi; species Avahi laniger. The sequence continues at coordinate 54,556 of CAUYSK010003167.1, forward strand.
CCGGGATCCTGAGGTTCCAGGGTGCCGACGTTCCAGGACCCAGGATCAGCCACCCGAGAGAATCGCCAGCAGCGGACCCGGACCCACGCCTCCGTGCTCGAGGCCCCGCCTCAGACGCTCCGCGCCGAAGCCCATTGGCCGGCGGCCTGCCCGTCCTGCCCACGTGATGCGGCACGTGACGCGCTCCGGAAGTCGCTCGCGGCGGCAGCGGCAGGATGTTCACCGCGGGCGCGGAGAGTCTGCTCCAGCAGGCCAGGTTCGGGGGCACTGCGGCCCGGCTTCACTCCCGCACGTCTCCCTAAGGGTGCAGGGGTGGGTCTGAGGGCTGGACCCGGCCGTCGGCGACTTGCGGGAGCCCGACTGGACCCGCCCAGAGATGGCGGGACGCCGGCCAGGCATGGGGTGCGGAGGTCGGGGGAGCGGCCCGCTGGGTCCCTGAGGGCATGACGGCTGCGCAGGGCTTTGGAGGATGAGTGGAAGGAAGTGGGCTGGGACCCAGCTGACAGTCTGGCCAAAGGCCTGCTGACAACCCCATGTCTGGCGGGAAGTAGGGTAGCCAGGAGCTGTTATTTGGTTTGGAGTCAGAGCACAGAGTCACAAAGGCTGGAGAGCTTGTTGGCACTTAAGCTGTGTGCCAAGCCATGGAGCTGGATACCATCCCGAGGACTTGGGGGAGCTCTGGGAGGATTTTGTTATTTGGAAAGGTCGCTCTTGCGTGGATTCACTGGCTAGGCCGAGACGTTACCCACCACCTTCTGTTCCCGGGCTGTTCCCAGTAACTAGTCAGTCATGGGAGAAAGCAGAGTGTAGGCCCTACAGTCCATCAGACAGTCTAAGACTTGATAGTGCTTGTTTTAAAGAAGAAAATGCAGCCAGAACCACAAGCCCTTGGTAAACTGAAAAACAAATCAACCCATCTGGATTCAGAGATGGACCAATTGGTGGGAAAGACTAGGATGGTTGAGTTGCCATAATTATAGTGAGCAAGGTCTTGAATGCAGATTAAGTTCTAAAGTCGGTGGACAGGACAAAAATCTCTGATCAAAATAACTGTTGAGGCTGGGCACAGTGGCTCACACCTGTAATCCCAGCACTTGGGGAGGCTGAGGCTCAGAGCATTGCTTGAGCCCAGGAGTTTGAGACCAGCCTGGCAGCATAGCAAGACCCTATCTCTACCAAAAAAAAAAAGGGATAATAATAACCCTTGAAAATCTCTTAGTAAAGTGCTTGGTGGGTGTGCAGCACTGTCTCCCTGTAAGCCCTTCAGTAGCAGACAGATGTATGGTTTATTTGAATTTAGGGACTGTATTAAATGAAAAATACTGGCATTCACTCAACGTGCAGCATGCTCACCCCAAAGTGCTTGCCAAGAGACAAGTAAAAACGAACCCACTGAAACTTCATTCCCCACTCACATTCTAGTCAAGCTTGTGTAATGAAAGGCAAAAGAAATAGCCCTCACTACTTAAATCTCTGGTTTTCTGTCTCTCTTGGGTAGGTGGGCATGTTGAGGATAGAGTGTGCTTGACTTTGTCTATGTAAAATGCATGAGTTATACGGGTCCTCTCTGTTTGAGTTTCTAGAAAGTTAATCACCTATTAGTTGGGGCTTACTAGTTTTCACAATATACTTTATTTAAGCAAGTGATTTCTGGTGGCATTTTAAAATAAACAGCTATGGGCTGGGTGTGGTGACTCACACCCACAATTATAGTACTTTGGGAGTCCAAGACAGGAGGATCACTTGAGGCTAGGAGTTTGAGACCAGCCTGGAAAACATAGTGAGACCCTGTCTCTATAAAAAATTAAAAATTACTCAGGAGCCTGAGGTGGGAGGATGACTTGAGGCCAGGAGTGATCACACCACTGCACTCTACTCTGGACAATAGAGCGAGACCCTGTCTCTAATAAAATAAAATAAAATAAACAGCTACAGTTTGAGAGCTAGGACTTGGAGTGAACTTTAGTTTCTCTAAATATAGCAGAGATATGGAAAGCGAGGGTGGAAAAAGGTATCAAAAACATCCTATAAGCTGAAGGGTAGATGGCAAAAACGGGACGCAGACACAGGTCGGGGTGTGGGGCGAGAGCACAACGAGCTCAGGAGGGGTCCTGGAGGAAGAGGCAACTGCTTTGAAGCTCGGGGGAGGAGTGGGGGGTGTTTGGGGTAGGGGTCCACGCAGAGGGGCAGAAGCAAGAGAAACAGGACTTGATGGCCGGAGAAGGAAGGAGCAGCCGGGGCCAGGTAAGCGATGTTAGGGTCCGTAGGGGTCTGGATTTGAAAGCAGTGGGGAGCTATTGACGGGTTTGGCCTTTTAGAAAGAAGCCTGCAGTCAGGAGGAGCTGCTGCAGGGAAGTCAGTTGGGATGAGGAGAGATTCTGGAAAGATTCCCATTACGATCGCAAGACGATTGGGTAGCTTCTCCCTCAGTCTCGTTTGGTGACTGTGGTTTCAACATCATTACCTTAGTTAGTCCTAGACCAGTCCTCTGTGTCCCTCTCTCCTCACCCGTGTGTGCCTGCTCTGTTGTCCATGGTGTTGGAACATGGTTCTGGCCAGCTTAAGTAAGCAACTGGAAGCGAGGGGCAGGGGTAGTGAGCAATTCATTGGCATTTATGTGACAGCTCAAGGAAGAGCAGGAAATGGGGGGCTGCCCAGGACCTCAGCCCTAGACATTCATCAAACCTTCTCAGCCCAGATGCCAGGACTCTCCGTCTCGCTCTCACGATCCCAGATTCCTGGCTTCCAGCTCCAGCACTCCGGTTTAATGTGCCAAGTGGGGGCTTTGGCCACAGCTCAGGGAGTGGCAGGTGGCAACCTCGTGGGTGCCTTCTCAGAGAGCCCCAGCTCAGCAGCTCCTTCATAGTTTACCTTTTTTTGCCTTTTAGACTGGCATAGAAACCTAAAAACAGGTTTCCATTTTGAGACTTTGTTAAATATCTTATCTGTGGCCAATGCTCAATAGAGAGATTTTTAAATTAAGCCGATGAAGTATCAGAGTAAGAAACTGTCTTACGGTACGTCAGAACATTTGCTCTTTAATATATCAGGTTCAACTGTTGTTCCCAGGAGTGAAAGGCTCACTGAAGACATGTTTTGAAAAGCAACCGTAGACTAAATTTCCCGCTTTTAAATGAGGATCCTAGAAACAATCAGTTTTAGTTCTTCTGCCCCTGGAATAACTAACACGAGTGCACAGCGTCTCCTTCAGTGCCGTTTGCCGGAGTGTGTTACGGCAGTGGCCATATTGCCACGTCCCGGGCAGAGAGGAACCAGTTTGGGTCACTGGCGAGTTGACCTCAAGAGGCATTGTGGGTGGCGGGATCACAGTGTCCCCACACACCCGGCTTTCTCTTTGCTAAAGTGGGATTTTCCCCCCAGCCCAAGGGTCATTCTGTTGTGGTTGAGAGCAGCACGTGTGTCCCGTCGTCCTCTTCTCTGTTTAGGGAGATCCAGGCCGAGGAGCTGAGGAAGTTCTGTTCCCGGGTCAGCAAGCTGCTGCGGGAGGAAGACTTGGGGCCCGACGCTGTTGACTGTCTGCGGAGGCTTTTCCTCATTGTCTCGGCCACCAAGTATAACCGGAGGTGAGTGTGGTCACCGCGTGGGCCCAGCTCCTAACATGGTGGCTTTAGGAGAACCTTGTCCATGCCCGGCAGTTGCACAGACGCTCCTTGGGGGTTGAGTCCTGTGTGCACTTAAACCGGGACTGAAGGTCTTCACATATAAGATGCTCTGTCCAGGCCAGAGGGAGCCGGGCCAGCTTCTCTGGGGTGCTGGGTGCTCTTGCCTTGGGCATGACATGTCACCGCCACTGGGATCTCGCCTTCCAGGCTGGACAAGACATGCGTGGACCTGCTACAGGCCACCCTCTGCCTGCCTGTGTGCCCCGAGCCACTCCAGGTTCTCTGTGCCGCCATCCTGAGAGAGATGTCACCCTCCGACAGCTTGACCCTGTCCTGCGACCACACCCAGAACACCCGACAGCTGAGCCTTGTGGCCTCTGTGCTCTTGGCCCAGGTAACGCGATCGTCACTGCTCCAGTTGGCCCTGGGCCTCGGGAGCACCCCAGCTGGCCTGCGTCCCACGAGTGTGCCAGCACTGCATGGCCCGCTCGGCTTGGGTTCCTGTTCTGTTCAACAGTTTTATCACTGTCTCAGGTGTGCCAGGACACCCAGCACTCGGAATTATCTAGAACAAGCAGACATCTGCCTGCTCCTGCCCCCCCTTTCCTGTCTTTCCCAGGTCCTTGGGAGTAGCCATCCCAGCACTCTTGACCCAGTCAGGCCACAGGGTCTGGGCTGCTTTGGTGACATTCCTGGGCATTCAGGGGTGGCATCACCTAGGCTAATAGAGCAGCAGCCTTCAGAACCCCACAGTCCCTGTTTCAGATGTTCGGATGTTCTCAGACCAAATGACTTGTTGCTGCGCGAGGAGCTCAGCAGAGAAAGTGGGTTTTAGTTTATAGTAGACCGCCTGGGACGAGGAAGCCAGAGAGGAAGGTGGGCCTCCCACGCCCGTTCCAAAGCGCCAGCTGCACTGTACCTGTCCCACCTGCGGGTACTTCCCTGAAGGGCCAGGGGCAGCCTTGCCATCTAGTGGCCGAAGCCCCTGGGTGCACATATAGAAAGATCAGCACGATGGAGCCCGGCTTCCCTCTCCACAGCCCTGTCATCAACAAATGACAGATCCCAGACATCATAACATTTCTGCCTGCTTAGCAGCATTTCTCTTAAAGAGAAGGACTTGCCTTTCTTCCCTGGCAGTGTGTTTGTGCAGGAGAGGGGTCGGGTTCGGTGATCCCCCTGCCTGGACCCACCTGACTGCCCCCGGGCAGGATGACCATCCCTCCGCCCTCGGGGTGTCCGCCTTCCTCACGGGAGGGGCTCTCGGGCAGATCCAGGCTGAGAGTCTCTGCCAAGTTGGCCACCTGGTGGCCATGAGGACTGCTGCAGACTCCCAAAACAGGAGAGAGCTGGTCTCGGGGGGCACTGGGGCAGGTCAGCTCTCAGCACCTGGCCTGTGTTTGCTCTGCAGGGCGACAGAACAGAGGAGGTCAGAACCGTGGCCCAGCACATCCTGAGAGCCCTGGAGAGCCGGCAGCCCGAGGGGCCCAGTCTCAGGCACCTCCTCCCTGTCATATCAAAGGTCGTGGGCCTCAGCCCAGGCGCCCTCCAGGAGGGTACGTGGGCCCTTAGGTGGGGTGCGTGGGACAGGCAGGTGGGGGCCTGGGAGCTCCGCACAAAAGAGGATGAGGGGCCCTGTGGGAGCAGCTGCCTGCTTTCTGGGAAAGCTCTACAGGCCTCAGGTGGGGCCGGGGCGTCTGCAGGGTTTAGCCATTTCCGTCCACGTGATCCCTGCCCCTCTGCAGACCAGGCCACTCTGCTCAGCAAGAGGCTCACTGACTGGCTCCGCTACGCCAGCATCCAGCAAGGGCTCCCGCACTCCAGCGGCTTCTTCTCCACGTCCAGAGCCCGGCAGGTGAGGCCAGAGCTATTCTTGGACCTCAGGGGACTCAGGATCCCAAAATCTCCCTCCCCCGCATAGGTCTGTGCCCACCACGGCCAGCCCTGCCTCCACTTGGGGGCTTGGGCCAGCAGGGTCACAGCCCCCAGCCCGTGTGGCTGTGGCTCTGTGTGTGGTTGACACCAGGCCCTGTGGAGGAGGGTATGGGAGGCCTGGGGCTACTGCGGTTACTGTGGCTTTTCTGTACCCACAGGGGGCGGGCTGCTGCCAGGTGCAGAGGGGCATCGGTGGGGTGGGGCCTCATAGATCTCACGCTCACGTCCCCGGGCTGTGCTCTTAGCTCAGGCTCTCGCGAGGTTTCTCCTCTGTGCTCCTGAATAGCTAGAGAGCCTCCTCCCGGCCTCAGTCCTGTGCGCCCGCCCGGCCCAAGGGGCCCTGCAGCCCTGCCTGTCTTCTCCCTGCAGCCGGGCCCCATCACCGAAGTGGACGGGGCGGTGGCCACAGACTTCTTCACGGTGCTGTCCACGGGCCACCACTTCACGGAGGACCAGTGGCTGAACGTGCAGGCCTTCTCCATGCTGCGGGCCTGGCTGCAGCACAGCGGCCCCGAGGGCCCGGGTGCCCCAGATGCAGGTGCGCCAAGTGCAGGAGGCAGGTGTGCTGTGTGGTGGGCGAGCGGGGATGCAGGTGTGCCCCAGACACCAGCGGGCAGGAGGCCGGCAGCAAAGGCCTGGGGACTCGGGGCAGAGCTGAGCACACTGCCCAGCGTCGTGGGTGCCCTCGGCCAGCCCCAGGAAGCCCTCAGACACCCTCATGGGTGTGCAGGGAGAAGCCAGAGTGATGAGATTGTTGGGACACCTTTGCTGAACTCCTGGTCTGCTAGCCACTTGCCGAGGGGAGAAACCTCGACCACACGGAAGGGTGTCCGGTGACAGAGCTAGAGGCAGCCCAGGCACCCCGCCTCTCCACATGGCGGGAGGCTGGCCAGAGTGTGTCCTCTCGTGTGTTTCCACGTAGGGGCAGCGAGCATGTTCCTGCTCGGGAAGCCACACACTTCCCCTGAGCGTCCTCTCCTTCCACAGACGACAAGTCGGAGCTAGAGGGCTCCACCCTGTCGGTGATCTCTGCCACCTCTGCTGCCGGCCGCCTGCTGCCCCCCCGGGAGCGGCTGAGGGAGGTGGCCTTCGAGTACTGCCAGCGCCTCATTGAGCAGAGCACCCGGCGTAAGTCCCGCCAATTCCAGCCCTGCCCTGGGGCGCTGTCCTGGGGATCGATCCTCCTCCTGAGAGGTGAAGTCGGGGCAGCAGATCTTCACTGAGCTGCCACTCGGGCGGGGTTTAGTGTCTCCGGGTAGCGAGTTTGGGGCAGGAGGTTTTTTTGTTTCCAAGGTCAGCCCAGGGAGCTCAGCATTGGACAGAACCTGTGCCCTTAGGGCTGTGCCCCAGCCCGGGCCTGGACCCTGTCCCGCCCGGGCCCCATTGGTCTCAGCCCCCACCTCGAGTCTCCTCGTGTCTCCCCATCTCCCCCTGTCCTGCCCCTCCTCTCGCCCGCCCGGAGTCCTTGCCCAGAGCTTCCAGAACGCTGTTTTGAGGCTGTGGCAGAGCCGAGTTGACTTTCTCCCATCCCCCCCAGGAGCCCTGAGGAAGGGGGACTCCGACCTGCAGAAAGCCGTATGTGACTGGGGACTCGGGACGTGGGGGGCAGCAGTGCTAGACCCTTCCGACGTGGCCTCGTGTCCCCGCAGTGCTTGGTGGAGGCCGTGCTGGTCCTGGACGTGCTGTGCCGGCAGGACCCGGCCTTCCTCTACCGCACCCTGTCCTGCCTGAAGGCCCTGCACGGGCGGCTGAGCGGGGACCCCGCCTGCGTGCGGGTGCTGCTGCCTCTGGCCCGGTTCTTCCTGGCGCACGGTGAGCGCCCCCCGCAGGGCGGCCGTGTTCTCGTTGGAGGGTGGCTTCTACCCCGGGGCTCTCCCGTGGCGTTTGTTTTAGATGTCGATTGTTTTATGACTACTGGCCCTAGGCGGGGTGAACTTCACATTTTTAAACAACGAAATGAAACATCAACTTTACATTAGTCGCAAAACACTGTTTACCGTGACACTGGCCCATGAAACCCAAATGTCAAGGAACTAGCACCTTTCAAAGAATGCTCCGTAGCTTGTGTTAGAGGAGCTGCCTGTGGCCCCTGGGAGACGTGGGCGTGTGGCTTAACCAGTGTCCCCGTGTAGGGTGTCTCAGAGTCTGGTGTTCTGGAAACTTGGCCCGAGACTCTGAGGGACCCTAAACAGCAGAGAAGTGTTTCCAGGACGTGTTCAAAGTGCTCATGCGGCGCCGTACGCGCTGACGGCCCCTGGCTCCTGGCAGGGGAGGCGGCCGCGGTGGACTCGGAAGCCGTGTACCAGCACCTGTTCACCAGGGTCCCCGCCGAGCTCTTCCACAGCCCCATGCTGGCCTTCGAGTTCGTCCAGTTCTGCAGGGACAACCTCCACCTGTTCGGCGGGAACCTCAGCATCCTCACGCTGAGCTTCCCCAACCTCTTGAAGGCACGTGTGGGCGTCCCTGCATGCAGGGCCAGGCCTGCTCCCGCTGCTGGCGGCACCTCCAGGTGGGCCAGGCCTGGAATGCAGGGGCAGGCCAGGGTGTCTGCGCATCGTCACGTCAACAGTGTCACCATCAGAGAAAGCTGCGCTGGCTCCTTTGGAGATGGGGTAGTTAGTTGGGACTTTGTGAGTTTGTTCTCACAAAACTTGTGCCGGGTTATGGTCTAGGATTCCTCACTGGGGCCTTGCCTGGTGTGGGCAGCACTTTGGTGCTGTTGCGTTTCGGTGCATCTTTTGCAACTGACACCTCCCCGTGTGCCCTTGTAAACCCAGGTGGGACCTTAATCCTCCTCCCAGAGAAAAACGGTAACAGGTGGGAAATGATTGATTTAATTGTACAAAGTGCATGCAAAAGCAAAAAGTAAATAAGTTGGGAGAGAACCAAACGGTATTTTCAGTCTCCTCGACCACAGTGAAATGGGAGGAGGTGGAGGAGGGGCAGGTGCCGAGCCCCTCCTGCCGACGGCAGACTCGTGGCAGCAGTGGGTCCTGGCCACACGGGCTGCCCCAGGGTGCCGGCCCTGCCTGAGCCCTGTGTTTGTGCTGCAGTTCCTGGCCTGGAACAGCCCAGCACTCACCGCCGAGTTCGTGGCGCTTCTCCCGGCTCTGGTGGACGCCAGCACAGCCGTGGAGATGCTGCACGCGCTGCTCGACCTGCCCTGCCTGACTGCGGCCCTGGACCTGCAGCTCAGGTGGGTCCCCACTTGTCCCCTCTGCCAGTCCCACCTGTGCCATCAAACTAGCCGTTCTCCCTGGCCCCTCCCTTAGTGCTCCTGACCCCTGCACTGGCGACTTGTCCCCTGCAAAGCCACCCCCAAGGCAGGGTGGGTCCTGCCCTTCGCTACCCACTGAGGGCAGCCCTGAAGCTCCGCCCTGTCCCTACACTGAGTGGCAGAGCCACCCATGGGCCCCTGCCCTGTACCCCTCCCCATCTTCCCAGGGCACAGCTGCATCAGGATGCTGTATGTTATGGTGACACTGGCTCATGTCTCTCCCTGACAAACGGGTGCCCTCAAGGGCAGGTTCCTCATCAGAACTTGGGTGGCCTGTGCCAGGAGCCCACATCCCACCTGGCCTCACGTGTCTGCACTCACAGGTCATGGCCAGCTCCATCCGAGAGGCCGCTTTGGGACACCTCCCTCAGGAGCCCCAGCTGCCTGGAGGCCTTCCGGGACCCACAGTTCCAGGGTCTCTTCCGGCACCTGCTGCGCCCCAAGGCCAGCGGCACCACAGAGAGGTAGGGCCCTTGGCTGGGAACTGCCAGCGGCTCAGCGAGCCCTGACTGTGCCACTGTCCGGGTGTGCTGGCATCTTGAGGTCTCCCTGAGCCCCATGGGGGTAGGTGGTCCTGAGGAGTGAGGGAGTGAGGAGTTGGTGGGCACAGGCTTAGCAACATGAGGGGGACAGTGATGGGGAGGCCACCCGGGCCAGCCCTGACATCTGCAGGCAGCAGCCTGTGCGGTCACACAGGTTCACCTGTTCAGAGCGTGTCTGTGTTGGTGGGGAGTGGGCAGGCGCTCAGTGGGCCATGTTGCATGTCCCCAGGTTGGCACCACTCCACCAGCTGCTGCAGCCCATGGCCAGCTGTGCCCGGGTGGCCCAGTGCGCTGAGGCTGTGCCCACCCTGCTCCACGCATTCTTCTCGGCAGTTACCCAGGTGAGCCTGCTGCCCGGGACCTGGTTCCCGCGGGCCTCACGTAACCAGGGGCAGAGGGGCTGGGCCAGGGCGAGGACCACAGTGTCGCCCTTGATCTCTGCAGGCAGCTCATCCTGCCACACCCCCTGTCCACAGCTGCTCTGAGGGTCAGGAGACTCACAGGGAAGGGGCCAGGCCCTGTCTCCCATCCCCAGGATGGGCCGGTGGCACAGCTGGGGCAGAGCAGTTTGCTCCCTGCTGCCCCTGCCACCTCCGAGGTCTGCAGGTGTCTGCCTCTGAGGCCAAAATAAAGGTTCCCATAGGCCAGGGGGTCCCACCTGAGCACCCCTGGGAAGCTTTACAAACCCGATACTCAGCCACAAGCAGACCCCTGAGGTGGCCCGCAGGGGGCCTGTGGAGCCAGAGGGTGGGTGGGGCTGAGCCGCACTCTCTCGACTCCCAGATCGCCAGTGGGGCCCTGACCAACGAGCTGGTGCTGCTGCTCCTGGAGAGGAGCGACTCACTTTACCGAGTGCCACAGTTCGAGGCCCGCGTGCACAGGTGGGCCCCTCCCGCCCTGGGTAGCCCCTGGGCAGGTATGGCTATGCCTGTTGGCGGGTCACATCTCGGGTTTTTCAGCTCCCCCTTTGGTGGCTGCAGCTCCACCCTCCAGGCTGGGCCCGCAGCAGCCTGGCCCAGGGGCGGGGGGGGGGGGGTCCGCTGCTGACCCCGCCCCAGACCCTTTCTCTTTGCCCCCTTAGGAGCACTGCCCCAGTCCTCCCCTGCTCCAAGTCTGTCATCTTCCAAGCTGTCTCAGGTCCCTCTTGCAGACTCCCTGCCCCCGGGGACAGTGCTGGTCTCAACCTGCCCCCCATGAGGCGAAAGTTGCTCTGGGGCTGGCGGTGACGGTGCAGCCTTCACCCGGCTGCTTGGCATGGGCGGCTCAGGCTGCACGGAGCCCAGCAGCACGTGGTGCTCTCGGCAGGGTGCTGAGCTCCCAGTTCCTGGCCCTGTGCAAGCTGAAGCCCTCCCTGGTGGTGGAGCTGGCGAGACACCTCCTGGAGTTCCTGGGCAGTGTGAGCGGTGTCCACAGCCGAGCGAGCATGGTCACCAGCGTGGTAAGGCAGACGCTGGCCTCTCCCGCCCCCAACAGAGGACAGCCTGGGTGGGGGCTGAGCCTCTGTCCTTGGGCCTAGGTGTGGGCTGTTGGCGAATACCTGTCGGTGACCTATGACCGGAGGTGCACCGTGGAGCAGATCAACAAGTTCTTCGAAGCCTTGGAGGCCCTGCTGTTCGAGGTCACCCAGTCCCGCCCCTCCGCCACCCTGCCCAAGTGTCCACCGCAGGTTGTCACTGTGCTTATGACTACACTGACCAAGCTGGCCTCCCGGAGCCAAGACCTGATCCCCAGGTGCCTGGTCAGGGACTGGGGGGAGACATCTGCCAGCTGTGTGTGGAAAGATGTGGCTTGTGAGGTCTTCCCTGTCCCAAGTGTCCTGGGTGGACACAGGAGGCTGAGCTGACCACACAGACCCCTTTCCACTGAGGGAAGCGTCTGCAGCAGAGTGGCCAGAACCCCCTTGTCCCCAGGGTGTCTCTGTTGCTGTCGAAGATGAGGACACTGGCCCAGAGCCCTGCTGCCAGCTCCCCGCACGGTGATGAGGGGGCAGAGGCCATCCACACCCGGGCCACAGAGCTGCTGAACCTCCTGAAGATGCCCAGCGTGGCCCAGTTCGTGCTCACACCGAGCACGGAGGTGTGCAGCCCCCGCTATCACCGCGACGTCAACACAGCCCTGCCCCTCGCCCTGCGCACGGTCAGCCGGCTGGTGGAGAAGGAGGCCGGCCTCCTGCCAGGGTGAAGGGACAGTGACCGGGTGGATGCCGGCCGCAGACTAAGCGCCTGGGGCACCAGCCTGCCATTGGGGCCATCCTGCCTGCTCTAGTGACGAGAGGAATCCAGGGAGGAGCACGAGTCCGGCACAGCAGGCGGGTCCCTAAGCCCTTTGTTTTGGACTGCTGAGCAATGGGACTAAAAGATCAAACTGCTCCCTGGTTTGCAGCACTGGTCCTTCTGGCTGGACAGAGCTGTTTGGTCCGTTTCCAGAGGCTCCTCAGTCCTGGGTGGGGACAGGAACAGTTAAAAAATAATAACCAACCCCGGGCCCCCTGCTGGCCCAGGCACCGTCTCCAGCACTGTACTCTGAGAACATGAGAGAGTTTATTGAATCTAGACATCTCCGTTAAAGTCTTTAAACATAAAAGCTCTGTAACAAACCTCGCAACTTAGTGCTGTCTGTCATATAAATAAAATATACACTAAGATGTACATTATCAACAGGACGTGTCCTGAAGGTGATGCCACCACATGGGAACTCAACTCAGCCAATTAAAAAACACAAATGGCTTGATGCTGGCGTCACCTGGCAGAACGGGCGGCAGGTGTGTGGGGTCACCTCTAGGGCAGGGGTGTGCGGAAACGGAGCTTCTTGGCTGTTTCCACGTCAGACTTGGCAACCAGGAACCGCATCTTCTTGCCCCCATGTCGGATCAGATCCACAGCCCTGCAAGCCGGGAAGGAGGTGAGGCCGGTGCCGGAGGACCCTGGGCAGGGTTCCTGCAGAGCACGCTGAGCACCCGCCTCCACCCAGCCCTGTCCTGCAAACCTGAACCCTCCCTCCGCTGCTGCCTGTGTGCGGGACTTGGCAGGGCTGGCACGAGCCTGGTGTGGGCTGGGCCTGCCCTGGTGGCACAGGCCAGGGTGTGCAGGGTAAGGGTACCTCAGGTAGCTGACACCCGTCAGGCGGCTGCCGTTGACCTCTAGGATGCGGTCTCCCAGGGACAGCCGCCCGTCGGCCGCGGCGGGGCTGCCCGGAAGCAGAGTCTGGATGTAGAGCCCTGGGGTGCCCAGGGGCGTGTGCTGTGGAGAAGCAGAGGCCTCAGGGCTCTGCAGGCCACTGACATGTCCTCCCTCAGTGCTTGCGGGCACCGTGCCGAGAGTCGGGCTGTGATACCACCACTGTTCCCCAAGGTCCAGGACAGACCCCGAAAGCCTTAGGACAGGCTTAGGAAGCAAGGGACAGCAGGCCCAGGGGATGTAGCCATTGGACAGGCCAAGTCCTCGGTCCCAGCTGCAATGGGCCACCCCATGTCCTCCTTGCTGGCCATGCCCATGGCCACACAAGCCATGGCAGTCTTTTGTGACACTCACCATCCCATCAATCAGGCCCATCCCCAGCCCCGAGGGGCCTCGCTCCAGCTCCACCATGAAGACGTAGCAGAAGTCCTCAGTGCTGGAGCTGCGGCTGGAGGGGGCTGGAGGGGACTCATCCATGAGGGCCGCAGAGTCTCCTGGGAGGACAGGGGAAGGTGGGTGGGGATGAGGGCCGCAGGGCTGGAGGCTGGCACCTGCCCCGAAGTCAAAGACGGGACATCCCAGCTCAACTGCCTCTCACAGGAGGCGACAGGAAGGGCCCCTATAGTTCAGGAAGGCACCATTTGGGCAGAATGTGAACAGCAAGCCCAGCAATTAGGGCCGGGGTCTGCCTGTGGGCCACACCCCACGTGCCTGGAAGGGGCACCTCAGCCCCACCCCACGGCTGGCCAGCCGCTTCCCAACTCCAGGCCTGGGTGGTTGCAGCACAGGCTCCCAGGCGGTCTCTGCTGCCTTCTTCCTCCCGCTCCCTCCGCACCCCAAATGGTGACCCACGTCCATCCCAGCTGAGGCCCCCACCACTGACCAGACCCTGACCAGAGCCCAGCCAGGCCAAGTGCCTTCTCTCCCAGTGCTCGTGCCCACGGGGTGCCCAGGCTGGGCTCTTGGGCAGGGCCGGGGTCTGGTCTGCAGCTGCCTCCTGACTGTCCTCTGAGCTTCGCCCCACATACTTGAGCAGGGAGGCGCCTCAGACCCAGCTCTGCCCGGGACCCCAATCCTACAGACACCACTGGGCCAGGGACTGCTTCACCCTTCACGCCCTGCCAGCCCAGCCCAGCTGCACATCCGCCAGGCACACAGGCCCCTACGTGCCCTGTCCCAGAGGGCTCCCTGACTGCCCCCAGCGCATCTCTACATATGAACCACGCCATGGTAATCAGTCTCAGAATGACCCCTAACTTTGTTCCTTCAGACTTTACCAACCAGTCAAGCCTGAAAACCGGACTTAACTAGCTTCCCACAGCACTCACCAGCCCTTGCCTCCAGCCGACTTGACTCAGATCACCTGGAGACCCCGTGTCTTCAAACCCCACCAGCCTGCCTGCCTTCCACGGCCCTGCCCTAGACGGACTGGAGACCATCTCTCCCGACAGGCGTCTCGCGTTAACATTCCTTTCTCCCTTGGCCAGCCTCGTCGTCTCAATGATTGGCTCTTTGGTGACTGACAGGACCTAGGATGACCCCCTCTCTGTGTTGGGAGACACCATCCCAGCCCCTCATCCTCACCCTGTGCAGCAGTGATTCTCAGCAACTTTCTAGACTCAGTCCCAGGTCACAGTGACCATTTGCTTGTGATGCCGTCGTCAGCCCTAAACGACAGAGCTACGGCCTGGCCCCACTGTGGGCCTGCCCAGGGACTGAGCCGCCTGCGCCCCTCCGATCTGACCCAGGCAAAGGCAGGGGCCAGGGGTGTAGAGCTGAGCCTGGGGGTCTCACCTTCTGGAGCCGCACCCCAGGGGCCGCTCGGTCCATTCCTCTGCCCTTCTGGGAGGGCTTTTCTGCAGGTGCCACTGGGCTCTGGCCAGTCAGGGTCCCCGGGCTCGAGGCCAAGCGGGGTGCTGGGAGGGGTGAGCAGGCATGACGAGTCCGTGTGCAGGGGGCCAGCCTGGGAGCCCCCTCGGCTCCCGCAGCCAGGCTGCCTTCCAGAGGGGCCCGGTGCCCAGGGAGCCCCCACCAAAGGAAGAGTGCGTGACAGGGCGGCTTCTCGTGCTCCCTTGCTCAGGTCCCTGGAAGCCAAGGGGCAGCTCTGGGCGTCCAGGAGTGCCTCTGGGATGCCGTGGTTCGCACCCTGCGGGAGGGAGAGCAAGAGCTCAGGCCAGAAGGTGCAGCTGGGCAGGACAGAGCCTCTGGGTGAGGGAGGGCCACACTGCCCGAGGGGTCAGCCTGCAGGTCACCAGGCTGCTTGGGGCACGAGGGTCAGAAAAGGACTCCTGCAGCCTGTGCCATCTGAAGAGGCACGAGAACAAGGGTCTTCCCTACCATCGGCATAGCCTGAGGCAGCCGAGGACTCCAGGGTTCCCGGAGCTCAGAATGCACCCCGGCCCTGCCTGGAGGCCGAGCTGTGCCTACCTGCGCCTCGACTGTCAGGTGGGCGCTGCTGCAAGCTCTCTGGGGAGCAGCCCTGGAGCCCGGCCCAGGACCCTCCCTTCCCTCAGGTACCTCGGGGCCCTCTGGCTGGGCAGGCCCACCACCAGGGCTGGCTTTGCTCCGCAGGCCCCAAAGGAAGTGGCGGATGTAGAGCAGGTGCTGGTAGACGCTGTCGTCCGGGCAGTCTGTTTCCAAATCCACCTGGAAGCCCTCGCTCGGCAAAACGATGGGCGGGGGGTTTTCATAGGACTCCAGGACATCCTCTGCGGGGGTGGGGTTGCTGTGACTAGAGAAGCTGCCCTCCCCCCACCATGCTGGCTAGGCTACCCCCACCCAACACTGGGAACAAGGGACAAGCAGGCCAAGCTCTGGGTCCCCTGATCCAAGGACACAGGACTGTGGGATCCTGGCCAGGATGACTGGGCCCAGCCTGACTCTCATCCCTCCTGAATGCCCCTAGACCACTGGCGTGCCGTCCAAGCATCCCAGGACTAAGGACAAGGCCCTTGCACAGTCTGGACTCTCTGGTGGCATCACCCAACTCTCAGTCCCGCTGAACCACTCTGCACTGGGCCTGCCCTGCCATGCTCGGCTCTCAGGGTGACCCCAGGTAAGGAGCTCTATCGGCCCCACTGAGCTGGACGCAAGCTCCTCTCTGGGGCTCCTGGGGCCGGTGCTGACTCCGTCCCTGCACGTGCCACCCGGGACGCTAACGGCCTGTGTGGAGGCTGGTCTCTGCCCACTAGAATGTGAGCTGTGTTACCACGGGGTTCTTAGCTCCCAGCACAGAGCCCCGGAAATGAATCGATGAAGCAGGGGGTGGGACCGGGAGTCCCGTTCAGAGACATTCTCTTGTCCAGGCCCAGCCGCCGCGTGACTGGGGATGGCGAGATGGCATCAGAGCCTAGGTAGCAATGTCTTCCTCTGTCCTTTCCTTTCTTAGTTTACATGTTGTAATATACATGATGCCAATGAAGGAAGATATGTAATTTACAAATAAAAATGCACACCTGTTGGTGTATGTGCTCTTCCACATATGTACACAGGCCCCTATGATGGACGCGTGCATGCGTGTGCACACACAGCACGTGTGCACAGGGTGTTTCCCCACACGCTGCGAGGAGACGCTGCCCCCATCCTGGTCAGCTGCACAGCAGGTGAGGCCCCACTCTAAGGCGAAGGGGGACCCAAATTTGATCTGAGCCTGGACTTTGGAACTTGGGCACAAACTCAGCTCCGGGACCCCCAGCAAGGGAGGTCCCCAGGTGGGGGACAGATGGGTGGACAGAAGCAGTAACCTAGGGATGGATACATCAGTGCACCCTCAGTCCCCGGCTCCTGCCCCTGAGGTGTGGGCTTACCTGACTTGAAAGCGGCAGGGCTGTCCCGGGCCCCCGGCTCCCAGGCACTGGTGGGGCCCATGGTCGAGGCCAGCTGGTACTGAGTCAGCAGCCGGTGCAGCTGTGCCGGGCTCAGGGCGGGGAAGGAGGCCCGCAGGGCTGCCCAGCTCATCTGCGTGACAAGGAGCAGCTCATGGTCAAAGGCCCCCGGGTGCCCACGAGTCCCCTTGGTGTAGACCGTGGCACAGCCCTGCTCCCAGGGAGGGTCTGTCCCATGGTGTGCTAGGGACAGCCAGCATACAGCAGGGATCTGGGCCCAGCATGCCTGGCATTCCCTCCCCCAGGGGCAGTGGGGCCCAACAGGGACAATGCAGTGAGCTCAGTGTCACGGCAGGTCACCCCCGGCTACCTCGGGGGCAGCCATTGCTGGCAAAGGCGAGCGGGCACCACATGGAACCCCTGGTGCAGTGAACACGCCCTCCCCACACGGCCATGGTGCACTGGGCAAGAGTGGCCCTGGATCCCCACCTCGGACAGCACGACAGAAATCACGTAGGCTAAAGACGCGCCTGAGACGCAGAAACTTTAATCGCAGAGGTGACAGGAAACTTAAGGACGGATTCATCCAACGAAATTAAAACAACTTCTGCAGTCTCCTGGGACCTTTGCCACCATCCCTCAGGGACGCCTTCCCCATCTCCTGGGGGGTCCCCACTTTCTGGAGCTCATTTCTGTAGAACACATCCTTTAGTAGCTTCCAGAAAAAGGTGCATCGCAAGAAAACTGCCGGGTGGAAAATGTCTTCATTCTGCTTTCGTACCCATTGGCACGCGGCTGGCACAGAACCACGGACTGAAGTTGTGACCGTGGGACTTTGGTCTCAGCTCCTGTCTTCCCGCCCTGGCAGCTGAGCTGCAGGACGTGCCGGGATTTGCTCCTCTCTGGAACCAGCAGGTGCTCTGTGCCCGCGGTTCTGACATGCCGGGTGCCGGGTCCTGGCGCAGGTGCCCGCTCTTCAGCAGGGCCCGGGCACCGCCTGTTGCTCCTTTCTTCCCGTTCCTGTGTGGAACAGATCTCAATCGCTCCCTCTTTCCTCTCTGGATCACCTCCTTGGCTTTGTCTTCCCGCCCTGCTCAGAGCTTTTCATCTCTGCTCTCCTAGTTTTTTTTTTTTTGAGACAGAGTCTTGCTTTGTTGCCCTGGCTAGAGTGAGTGCTGTGGTGTAGCTTGTATCTTCTATATTTCTTTTAAAAAGAGAGGATAATCAAAGCATAGGCACGCAACTCTGCTCTCAGAGTTATGGATTTGTAGCCAGAGAAATAGAAGAGAAATTCCACACAAGTCCAGGGGACAGCATCAAACCCCACCTGAAGGAGCGAACGGATGTCAAGGCAGAGAGATATGCATGTCCCTCAAATCA
>CAUYSK010003169.1:0-29232 GCA_963575035.1 Avahi laniger
GATCACCTGTGATCACTTAAGAATGGTGTATGCCAGGTTTCTCTACCTGTCACCTGGTCCTTAGCAGGTATTTGATTAAATGCTAACTCACCACTCTCCCCTGTGTTCCCTATGTAGTTTTTGCCCCCTTCTCACTTCATAGGGACAAGTCATTCAGAAGTGATGGTTGCTCAGAGGATTGAAATAATACATTTCAGATGGAATGCACATTTCTTGCTGGAAGGGGACACAGGCATGTGGGGCTTCTGGGATGCTGTTGATATAACTCCCAGTCTAAGCGCTAGTTACATAGACATGTGAATTTTAAGTTCGCTTAGGATTTGTGTACTTTTCCGTATTATGTCATCTATCTTTTTTTTTTTTTTTTTTTAAACTTAAAATCTGAGTGTTTAGGACACTTAAGACCGAAGCAAGACCATGAGGGAGGTGATTGATCAAGAATTGGGTTGGGGTGGTGGTGGTTTTTTTTTTTTTTTTTTTTTTTGAGACAGAGTCTCGCTCTGTTGCCTGGGTTAGAGTACTGTGGTGTCAGCCTAGCTCACAGCAACCTCAAACTCCTGGGCTCAAGCGATCCTCCTGCCTCAGCCTCCCGAGTAGTGGGACTACA
Source organism: Avahi laniger (assembly GCA_963575035.1). Taxonomy (NCBI): domain Eukaryota; kingdom Metazoa; phylum Chordata; class Mammalia; order Primates; family Indriidae; genus Avahi; species Avahi laniger. The sequence continues at coordinate 608 of CAUYSK010003169.1, forward strand.
GGCATGCGCCACCATGCCCGGCTAATTTTTTTATATATATATATTTTTAGATGTCCAGATCATTTCTTTCTATTTTTTAGTAGAAACGGGGTCTCGCTCTTGCTCAGGCTGATCTCGAACTCCTGACCTTGAGCGATCCACCCTCCTTGACCTCCCAGAGTGCTAGGATTACAGGCGTGAGCCACCGCGCCCGGCCGGTGGTGCTTTGAGATTCACACTGGGCTGGAGGAGATTCAGGGTCCTGCTGGAAGGGGTCTCAGAGACCCTCTCACCTGTCGAGGGCATACCTGTGCTGGATGGTACTGATACATCTGAGAAGCAGAGAGTAGGAAAGCTCCAGGTTATCCTGGGGACTGTAGCAGGGAGGAAGGTTGGAGAAGGGTCCCCTGACAGGGGTAGCTGTTCTCCTCTGACTTGAGAAACAAAAGAAAGTCAGGCATATTCCAGGAAGAGACACAGTCTGTTTTCTAGAATGCCAAGTGTCAGAACTGTCCTTCCTTCCCTGAGTCCTGTACAACTACAGGCTTCTCAAAGGACCCCAGTAAATCACCTTGTCACTGGATTTTCCTCTTTACTTCCTTAGCTGATGAACAAGTTTGACTTGAAAGGTCGAAGGCCCTTAGTGTGCTTTGGCAGTTAGAGGGGAGGGAGGCAAATGAGGAGGTTTGACTCTGATGCTCTTAGAGGGAGTAATGAAGCCAAGAGGACCGTTAGCAGGGCCCATGCCTTAGGGGTTAGTATTTTAATTAGCAATCTATCAATGCAGTGCTGAATAATTCAGAACTAACAAAAAGCCAGCCCAGGCCCCATGTGGTACTTTGTATAAGTGCAATATAAATGCTATAGAACCTGCCCTATGTGAAATTTAACAACTTTCTCTAATGATGTATTTTATTTCTGAGTAGTTTGTTTAACCTAGACTGTAAGCCCCTGGGGCAGCAGTGGCCTTTATGCTGAATCCAGGGGTTTCTGTAAACGATAGAAAAGTGTTCTTGCCTCACCCATGGGGCCAGATGGCAGATGGGCTTGGCATGATTTATTTTGGGTATGTGAGCATTCAAGTTATATATATGGGTTTAAAGAAATTGATGGAGGGAGCCCTAGGCAAGGGAGATAATCCCTTGCCTATGGACCATTGCCTTTCTCAGCTGGGGAAACTATGGAAGCAGGAAGAGAGGGGACTTCTTGGAGGGATGTGGGTTCTTAAAGCAGCTCTTAAACAGCCAGTAGGGTTTGCGTTAGAGGACAGCAAGGAGAGACGGCATTTCCGTGACCTTTCATGGAGTAAGCCAATTCTGATTTTTCAAGTGACTTGTCTTCTGGAGCTTATTTCTCATCTGCTGTGAATTGAGTCTCCAGAGGTTGAGACAGTTGATCAATCATCTCTAGGTTGAAGGGGGAGGTTGGATGATGTGGAGCGGAATGTAGAACAGAGGGGAATTAATGGAAACAAATGCCAGTGTCCTTTATACCCGTCACTTATGGAACTGAAGCTTATTTCAGGGGTAACAGAAAGTCTCTTGCCTTAAAAGAAATCCCATTGTCGGTACCTGAGGCCAGCATTGCATTCAGGCCCGTGAAAGCACCTGGCACATGGCCTCATGCACAGAGTCTGCTCAGTAATATTTTTTTTGAGTTTTCAATTTCAGTTTACACAAAGAGGCAAAGTAGAGAGAATCTTCTGCAATACACATCAAGGATTTTCCTAAGGAAATATGTGAGATTTTTCTCATCTTTGTTCAAACATTGTACTAGAGCCTTTTCCCAGCTGGAGCCTGCTTGCCTGGGGCGCAATCACTGAAAAGATGCTTAGGGGACTCAGTTAACTTGTATAGGGCTTTAATGTCCTTTACAGGGAATACTTTCTTTGCTACTTTCTTGGCATCTCTTATATTCACTTAAAAATTGAAACCATTGATTCAGTATATGCATTTAGGATCAGCAGTTCTTTTCAAATGAAGTAAAATTTGATATTTGAGATATTGGTGTCTTCGTAAAGTAAAATGTATAGTTGGTTGCACTAAAAATGGAACTGCAGTACGTCATAGCTGGGGAAAAATAGCTGTAATTCCTCCCTTTCCCTTAAAAAGTCATGCATAGTGTCCTTATCAGTGGTATTTTCATGAGACCTTTGACTCAAGATAATTTCCTGGTGAAGAATCTTAAGAAATCAAAACTCTAAACTAGTAAGTGACTTCTCCTGGTAGGTGGGGGGCTAGGGAGTGTAAGGGTAAGGAGGGAAATTGTATTTATTTTGTATACAGTGCAGTTTAAATTTTACTTTGTTTGCAGTGTTTAAAAATCCCAATAAATTAGAGAATGCTTATGGTCTACTATAATAACTTAAAATTGAGATGTACCAGGTTAGAGGTGAGGGAGTGTGTGTGTATGTGTTTTAAACCTGATGTTCAAACAAGAATTAAACTTGCTTGTGCCTAGGGTTGTGAGGCTTAACTAAAAAAACTAAACATGGCCATTTCTGAAAATAATTTGGGCTGCTGTTTCCAATATTCTGGATGTAGAATGCCTAAGACTTCAGATAGAATTTGGGGACAGCGTCAGGATGAGGCTGCCCCAGTACTTGCATAATGGCTGTAATTACCTGTCAGTCCGGTGGACCCACCCTGGGGGATGGGGGGAATTGCATATACGATGTGTGGTGGGTTAGTCCTGAAGCTGTCGTGTGTTCTCGGAGATATGAACAGCATGCTAACTGACACAAAACCATGGCCTATCAGTAGTGCTGTAATTTACCTGGCATAAAGGGTGACTCCTTTGGTCACCTATAAAAGGAAGAAGATAGGGACAAATGTTTAACTGTCACTTTGGAATAGTATGCTTGTCAGTGAACCATCCCAACCTAGGTGTGGAGGATTGAGGCCTCCTCCAGCCACATGGTTGGAACCATCGAACACCTTCTCTGCAATAGTATTGGTGTACACTGAGTGAACGTGACCTCTGGGAAGGAGAATCTGGCTGGTCCTGGTTTTCCAGCCACGGTATTTACAATGTTGATCATTAGCTTTCTGGTAGATGCATCCCCTGCCTGATTTGGTCACCAGTTAGCTTTCCAGATCGGCAAACCTGCAGCCCAAACCCTGGTTCTCTGATTCCCCCCTCCCCTCTGCAAGGTGTTGCCACGCCCAGCCTACCATAGATGCTCCTGCCAGATACCAGATAAGCTACAAACCCCTCCTGAAAGAAGAGGGCTGGTGGGACCTCCACAAAGCGATCTGTAGGCTGATGATAATGTCGACACTGAATTGACTCCCAGGTTTAACATTTCTTAACCCAGCTTTAACTCTAAGAAGGAACCTTTAGTGTTTTCTATTTCCCTCTCTTGATAGAAACTCAGATCATCACAATTTGGAAACCTTGTTGACTTTATTATGTGGACCTAACTCCAGGGGAGGCACTGAGTCACTGATTCCACGTATATATTAGAGTACCTTATCAAGGAGGGTTTCCCTAAAAGAGAACTACTAAATGGGGGTGGGGCTCCCAGTTGTCAATTATTCTGTGTCTTTCTCAGTAGACTCTATATCACTGATGGCGTGTGGGAAATGTTAGCAGCTATGACAAAATAGTGTCATTAATCAGGCTTAGATGCCGTGCTTTATTTGAAGAGAATACCACCTATGATAAGGCATGCACTTTCAGGAGGCACATTTGAGGTCTGAAATAGAGTGAAAACAAGACCTGATTAACTACTACATAAAGATCACTAAAGTACAAATAATAATGCCAAAGGTGCCCAGCGTTGGAGTGGTAAGTCACCTGACAGCCTAAACTGAAAGCTTGGTGTGGCCAGCTTCTGCGGTCTCTGGATCCTGCGTAAGGATGTGTTTGTTGGCTGCCTTCTCTAAAACCAGCACTGAAAACTACCTTGTGTTTTCATGCAGAAAAGAGACACTTAATTTCCCTTACATTTTCTTTGCTTGGGATGTTACACCTCTCATAACTTGAGTTATTTCTGATATTTGTGTTCTTCAAATGTATAGCATTTTGTCCCTATGTTGCTAAAATACGAAGTTTATTTTGAGGTCACCTAAACTGTCATTTGGGATCTCAGAGCAAATGAGAACTTTCATCACAGTTGTGCCTCCTCATCTTCTCGCGTTATAGATGCAAGCAAAACAATCACCTGGAGTCCAGGCTGGCACGGGGGCGGGGAGGGACTGGCTCAGTGGGGTACTAGTTCATCCTGGTGCACTTTGAACAATCCTCGTTTGTGAGAGGTTCCTGGTCTCTGCTGAATGAAGTTATTTCTGCCCAAGTTGCTTTTAGGAGACTCTGGCTCTGTGACTCTGCCTTTGTTAGGAAAGGTGCTCTGGTGCTATCAGAAAGGCAGTCCAGAAAGTTTCCCACAGTATCCCGCACCTGAGCTGCTGGCAGGGCCTGACCATAATGAAATAAGAGGAGAAGCTAAGATTGTGTGCCTAGGAGAGCTGGGCTCTGTTTTGGCCCAGAGCCGCTACCAGGGGTTTCCCTTCTTCCTTAAAGTGACAGGCAGAAAAATTAAAATGGTCTTGCACACGCAGCCTGCAGGGCTGGGCAGGCATCATTATGGAGGGGAAAATGGGAACATGAATGGCCCTTGTGTTTGCCCATCTCCTGGAGGGGAGTAGAGGGTGCCCAGAGGAAAGGGGCCACCCTGAAATGAGCGGGCCAAGCTCTCTACCTACAGCAAGTTCTGTGTCAGAGTGGATTAATTCCTGTGACCAACTCTCTCCCTTTTGGAGGGGTAATGAGGTAGTATGAGGAGAAAAGGAATGCACATCAGCAGGCTTGGTTGGGCTTTTCATTCACTTGGAGGTCTATTTACACGAGGTTATGAGTCATTTTGTGTCTTGGAAACCTGACAACCTCGGTAGCAGTTCACTTCAGAAGATCTGATTGTACTACTCCATGAAGTCATTTTTGTTATTAGCTACAGTCACACAAACACCAAACAGAAAATCATTGACATGTAAAATGTGGTTGCCTTAACTAACCAGTTTGTAAAAGGAAATCTCTGCCAAGGGCATTCTACTTTGCTGATGGATGTTGCTCTTGGTACCTGGGCATGTGGGAAGGGGATGTTGCCCTGACAGGGCTAGAATGGATGGGGTGGGGTAGCATCAGCTATAGGTGCTGTGCAGCTGAAAGATTCGACTTCTGATTTTGGGGGGCAGTGCTGTCGACCTCTGGGTTGCAGGTAGTGCTGCCGCAAAGGCTGGCTGGCACAGTGCCACACTTAGTAGTTGGGGAACACTCTCTGCAAATGGTAGATAATCAGATCTGATGTCTTTGAGTTCCAGGACTGTGTAAAGGAGTGTGCTTTAGGACTTAATGTGGTTGAGGGCTCAGCGGTCCCAAGTTGGCCTTTAGAATATTCCAAAGATGTCCTGATGATCCGACATTCTGATGTTTCTCTTCTCATCAGTCATGCAAGGCTGTGGCTGGGCATTGTTGGCAATTGTTTAGAAAATATGCTCTTTAAAGCAAAGTGCTGATAGAGAGGCTGATCTCACTGGTAGATCAGCACAGTCCCTCCAAATTGTTGAACAACATACCAGACATTCTTCTGCTTCCTGTAACTTCTGGTGTCAAAAGCTGGGCACAGAGGTTGGGCAGAGTGGCTCACATCTGTAATCCCAGCACTTTGAGAGGGTGAGGTGGAAGGATCCCTTGAGGCTGGGAGTTTGAGACCAGCCTGGACAACAACATAGTGAGATCCTATTTCTGCCAAAAAATAAAAAATTATCCAGGTGTGGACCTGTCGTCCCAGCTACTTGGGAGCCTGAGGCAGGAGGCTCACTTGAGGCCAGGAGTTCAAGGTTCAAGGCTGCAGTGAGCTGTGATTGTGCCATTCCATTTCAGCCTGGGTAACAGAGTGAGACCTTGTCTCTTAAGAAAAAAAAAAAAAAATGCTGGGCACAGATTCCTGTTAGTGGTAGTGATGTTTTGAACATATGCTAGCATTTGGCAAGAATTTGCTTGGGAGGAGAAGAAGGGATGGGTTCAGTGTTCTGAAGGTTATTTTTTTCACACTACTGTTGGACAATGTTAACATGCAGAAATACATTTTAGAACCTGATCCAACGAAAGAGCTGGGGCTGAGCAGAGTGGTTTTAGAAATGGCTGTTTGTCTGTGAGATTGAAGTATAGAGGAATTTGAGAATGCAGTTATGCCTCCTTGCAGGAAGGACCTCTTCTCTGCCCTCTCCTGGGAAATGCTTCCGAAACAATGGCCATTGGCCATATGCATCGCTGCAGGCACATATGTAGCCTGTTTCCATAAACAACAACAAATCGATGCCAAACCAGTTTAGCAAAAAGCTGGTGGCCCTGCCCTTCGCTGGGTTCCTCAGCCTTCCTGGCTTCCTGAATGGGGCAGATTTGAATTCTAAAATAAAAACTCATGCTGTTTTTCCTCTAGAAACTTTCTCCCTCTGCCTTTGGTTTGTCACAGTCCCTGTCTCAGGGCAATGGAGAAGCGGGGTCCTTCCCCGAGAGCTGTGTTTTACGGTGTTCAGGAGCCTGGAACGCTTGCCTTTGCCTCCTGGTGGCCCCGTAGTGGGGACCCTGTCTAGAACTTGATTGTCCTTAAAGCATGAGGTCCCTACTTCAAGGACTGAGGGAAACAGATGCAACTTGGGCTGTAGCTGGCAGGGTCAGGGCTACATGTTCTTTCTGTAATCTGATTTTTTTCCCAGGGAGGAGATAAAATGTGGTGAAAGTGGTGACTCCTGTGCGCCTAGAAACACCAGTCCTTGCTAACATCCCTGTAAATGCCTTCAGAGTCCGGTCTAGTCCCACAGGTTAGTGTTTGGGTACATGCCACACCCACCCTGGGAAGGGGTTTCCTCATTGGTGATGCGAGTAAATCTCTTTCTCAGCCAGGTTGTGAGCTCCACAAGGGGCAACCATGACTTCCAGAGCTTTGTACCCACCCCCAATGGTGAGTCCTGTATTCCGAGAGGGACACAAACTGAAGATTGTCTTGAGAGAGGCCAGGATGGTGCATGGGAGACAGGAAACGTAACATGGGAGAAATGGTTGCACTGTTTCAGGGGCTTTTCCTGGAGGGGAGAATGAGTTCAGGATGGTTTGGAGGTGGTTGGGGGTGGGCATTGGACAGTGAACACTATTTCCACATAGTTCTGAGCTTAATATGGAATCGAGTGGGGCAGGGAGGGACGGGGGGAGAGTTAATGTTCACTGAGGATTTGCTTTGTGCCAAGGCCTTAAGAATTTATGCTCAAAGAGGTCACAAAATAGGATTGGTGAGTGAAGGTTTCAGGAAGAGAGATACCAGCTCAATCTGAGGACACAACTTTCAGGCGACCCGGAGTGGACACCCCTGGGCTGCCCCTGTGAGCCCCCCTACTGCTGGAGGTGTTAACATGGCAGCTGGCTGACTGTTCTTGGGGTGTGCACCTGCTCCATGGCTCATCCACTGAATGTAATCAGCTGAAGGACTGTCCTTTTCTGAAGTTGTCTTTCCTTTGGAGGGAATTAAAATGTCTACTCTTGGAAAATGTTGGTGATAGTCTCTGAAATAAAGTAAACATTAACTGGTCATTAGAATCTGCAAGTCAGTGAACCTCTGTACTCCATCTTACAGAGGACAGGGTCGTACCTAAGATCTATCCATAGGCCCTTTTCAATATTGAGGTCTTCCGGCCATGGCCTTTGAACTCTTAAAGAGCCTGATACACAGCCTTGCACTCTGTAGATGGCTGCTAAACATAAATTGTCAAGGGAGCAGTTAGCCTGGGTAGATCCTAAGTTAGGGAGGTAGACATATCCATCTCAGACCCCATCGTTGTCGCTGCTTTCATGCTTACATTGGCTATTCTTGCCTGATGCTCAATCCTTAACTAGGAGGTACTGACCTTGGCACATCATGCGTGTTAGCAAACGGTCCCACGAATGTGAGGGAAGCCATTCTCGCTCCTTGCCATGGCTCCGTCGTGGCTGGATATATACTGTTGGCTTCGTGACATTCCTTTGTGTCATGTTCGTGTACCTGTGCTGGTTCTGCAGGGGTGGGTGAGAGCTGAGCCCAAGGATTCCCTTTGTCTGAAGCTCAGTGTTGAATCGGGCAGCAGCAGCACAAGCGATACTAGGTTGGATGTGCAGGGTGACGTAAGTGGTGAGGGTGCAGGAGGCTGTGCCACTGTGATTAGTCCCGACAGTGGGATGTGGAACGCCTTGAAAAACAGGCAGTGGCAGAAGGGAAGTTGGGTCTGGAGGTGGGGATGGCAGAGGGACTCTCTTGGTGGGGAAGATTCCGGTTGGGAGACAAGTCTGTATGGGGGTGGGGGAGGGACTGGGATGTGACGTGGTATGGGCAGAGGAGGAGGCCGCTGTGAGTGTGCGAAGCGATGTGGCACTGGGGGACTCTGAGAGCATCCAGAGCCACCAGAAGCCTTAATCCTTGCTCTGCTGCTTTCCGGTGGGATGACTTTGAATGTCACTTCTCTTAGCTTGAGTTTTGCGAGTTGTAAATTTGGGCCCAGCCTGCAGACATGGTTGTGAAGGTCAAAGAAGATAATAAACATGTGAAAGCTCCTTGAAATTGCATGATTTCTTAGGAGTCAGAAGAGATCTGCCTGGGGTTAGTCATGGGTTCGGTTATTCTGACTTTGAGACTGATGGTGCATCTGAACTGGGGTCTGTTGATTTTCAGAACTGATTGACTGCTCTGGACAAACCTGTCTGACTTCTTTGGGAGTCTACCCAGGGTAATGAGTTTCAACCTTTGTCTCTCATGGTTGTTAGTCTTCACGCATGAAAGGAGCTGTAGGACTTAACAGTGCTTTGTGCAGCCAGCTCTCATTCGGAAATGTCTGTTAATGACGATAATAGCAAACATGGTGCGGCGGTAGTACAGGAGTAGGTTTACATTTAATCTGGGGAGCTTCATGGTGATCTATGCACATTGTCATTCTTACCCAGTCATCAGATACTCAACAAGTTTCTACATGTGCCAGGAAGTTGATAACTGTAGCTCCTGCCTCAGAACATGAGCTCCTTGGGGAGACAATAACCAGACATGTTCTGGATTGGGAGCCAGGGAACTGGCGTTCTTGTTTTAGTGCCCTCAACGATGGACACTGACTTTGGAAAAATCTCATCACCTCCTTGGGCCTTGGATTTTTCACTTGCAAATGAAGATTTTGGGGTCAGAGGATCTTGACGGATCTTCCTGGGTACTTTCCATATTATAGGATTCCGTGGTTGTCCATGTACAAAGGCATCACGTGGTGAGATTGTAAATATGTACATGAACAGTAGAGATAGAGCAAGGAATTCATGCAAAGAAAGCTGCAGTTGTGGGTCTTAATGGTCAGAAATGGTTCTGCTAAGAAGGTGGAAAGGTAGATGAAGTCTGAATATCTGCATAAAAATAGAGAATGGAGGTTCACTTGCCAAATTGAGGTGTTAGGTATATGAGAAGGCAGAGTTGGTTAGGGGTTCTGAGGTCCTTGGCAATATCCATATGTGAGCTAATGGGGAGATCCTGGGATCTTCTTCCTGCCCTCAGTTCTTTGTGCCATAGATGTGAATGTCTGTAGTATGCCAGGCACTATTTCTACATTAGGTACATGGCCCCAAGAAGGCCTTATTGTATAAAAAGTAATACAACTTGCTTATTGATGACTCTGAACTCATTACTTCCTGAACCCTTCCTTCCTGGTCTCTATTATCAGTTATTGTTCTTGGGGAAATGGCTCCTCTTACCCACTTCCACCTTAGATGTGTTCCTGCTGTCCTCTGCTTCCACCTGTGAAAATACCAGCATTGAGTTGTAGGAACTCTTTTTGTTATATATAGTAAAACCCCCAGAATTTTACTATAGAGTTCCAGTGAGTTCTGATGGAACAAATACTGGAACTTCAACTTGTTTTGGTTTTCTTAATTCTCAGTTCTTCAGTTTCACCGTTATTCAAGTGCTTACTCTATTCTAGGCACTGGGTAGGCATTTGTAAACAAAAGACATGATTTCTGCCCTCATTCACCTTGTGATCTAGTGGAGGAGACAAACTGAGTCACCACATAAGTAAACGCAAGATGATGCATTTGCTGGGCACCATGGTGAGAAGGAGCAGGGTGGCATGAGACTAATGGGGCCACTTACTTTAGATTTGAGAATAGGGTGACCTCTCAGACAACAAAAGATGAGAGGCAGCCGCTAATGAGAGAAAAGGGCTTGGCTGGAGTTGGGGACAAGAGAAATGAGGCTCGAGCAGAGAAAAAAGCCAGTGCAAAGGCCCCAAGGCAGGCAAGGACTTGACAAGTTGGAGAAATTGGAAGACAGGCCAGAAGGACAGAACTGTTATAAATTATAGGGGAGGGCTTGAGATGAGGAGAGGGAGAAAGGCCAGGTCAGATCACACAGAACTCTGTGGAGGTAAGAATTTTGGATTTTATCCTACATTCAAAGGCAGTCCATTGACTTTTTTTTTTCTTTTTTCTTTTTAAAGGAGAGAGGGAAACAATTCAGCATAGATTTCATTAATCATCCTCGCTGTGCAGTGAAGGGTGGTTTGGAGGAGGGCGGGAGGTGAATTGGAAAGAGCAGTTACAGGGATCAATGTGGCTCAGGTAAGAGATGACACTGGCTTGCACTTGGTTGGTGACAGTAATATTAGATACAATTGAATGGATTTCAGATGTAGAAGGTCAAAGTGATGGATCTTGGTGTCATGGCTGGGATGGGGAAGAGGTGTCAAGGTTGACTCTTAGCTTCTGGCAGCTTTGTCATCGAAGTGGAAATGCTATTTATAAGATACGGTGTTAAGACTCTTTCCTAGAATGTATTGGGCCACTTTTACACTTTCGATACCTAAGGAAATAGAGCTAAAGAAAATAACTTTCTTTGGATGTGGGTCTTAGCATCTTGAAACAGCAAATTTTATTGTATTTGTTCTGCAGATGAAAATAGCATAGGAGATCGTGTTGAGCATGCAGATACTAGGTTTCTCCCAGAAGTTGATTTTTAAATACGAATGTTGTTTAATTTATATTTCTTCTGGAAATCAAGTGGCCTGGCTCTGGTTAGTTGGGTTGTGGTTAACTGAGATTTTACTTTAAATCAGAATGCTCTGAAGGATATAGTAGGCTGTGGTCCCAGAAAAGACACGTGACCTCTCTGCAACCTCATTGTGCGTGACCACAGCAGGTGCTGCTGTTCTCCTCAGGATCCTGGAGCAGAAAGGAGCTCATGTCTTCTGGTTCATCCCCTTGACCTATTAGTGTTAAAGGACTTGAAGATAACTTTTAAAAACACAAACTTAGCTTGAAGACATCTTTGGTGACACCATAGTCTTTCATAAATCATTTTTGATCTTGGTTTGTAGTGGTTAGTTACTGAGATTCTTTGCAGTGCTCAGAAATTCCTAGTTCTCATGAACTGGTTAGAGAATTCCTTTTCTGGTTGGTAAAAAAAAAAAAAATAATTGCCAAATCTTATGTGAACACACTTAGCTTTTTCCTCTTCCTTTCTGTATCTGCTCTGATAGGGGAAATAGCATGAAAACAGCTCGTTGTGCTTATTGGGAGTGTTGGGCAGAGCAATTTAATAACTCTTCTGATTAATTAGGGAGCAGTCAGATGTCTTCCATTAGCATGAAGATAAACTGCTTGCAAGGTGGTTAGAAACAGTGATGGATATAAAAAAAACCTTAGAAAGATTAACTCAAACTGCTGAAGATGAAATGAAATCTTTTAAGAATTACCAAGATATGTACCTGGTTGAATAATCATGTGTAGTTCTCTTCAATCTTATCCTAATATGGGTTGTACTTTCAACGATAAGAGTACTGGTCAAGGTTTATATTAATATAATGAGCTATATTTTACGTAAAGACATAATGTGATGGAGAAGAGTACTTAGTTCACCAGATCTGTATGATGTGAAGCTTACTTGTTTGTGCCACAGGACTGTTTCCTACCTGGAATGATTACAGCTACCATTTATGGGAATTTTCCTTGTGCTGGAACCTTTATGTATATGAATCCATATAAATTTGAAAAGTGAGTTTTTTACTTTTCAGATTTGTCTGTGGGTTAAAACCAGTAGAAGAGTTGAAATTGGGATTAAGCTTTGTCTGCTCTGAAGCAGACCTTCTCAGTGCGTCGTGCTACCGTGTTGTATTATAAGTGAAGCACCTAGAAGGCAATAGTCTTTTGAGTGCTGACCTTGTAAACATAAGGCTGTAACAGAACAGTCAGTGTCAGGCAGGACTCACAGAACTGCCTTGGACAGGTGAAAATCGACCTGATTTAAAGGATTTTCAGAGACAAGGGCTTGACCACCCTCCCCTGACCATTCCAGGGCATTACTCAGCCCTTGCTGCTGGGAATGGCTTGCCTGTGATTAATTCCAGGCCCTCCCACCGCAGTGTCAGCCTGTCTCAATTAGAAGTGCTTGTTGAACAAGCTAGTGGATTATTAATCTGCCTTTTTGCTTGTTAAGCATATTGTACTAAACGTCCTCATGGTATTTCTAGATAATAGGTAACACATGTGAACTCAGATGTGTTTCTGTGGAATAGGAACAAGGTATTAAGATTGAGGACTCTGCCCAAGCTCTTTGAGCTCCATCTTGACATGACCACTCAAACTGGATCTGCCCTTCCCCGGTATGCAGGGGGTGCTTAGAGGAACCTTCACCAATCAAGGAAGGCCACTGGTGGGGCATTAACTGTTTTAGAGCTCTTAATATTAGAGGAGACTCTTGACCTCAGTACTGTGAGATCATGGATAGTCAGCTTTTTTGGGCAAGCTTAAAAAAAAATTCACACAATTGATGATCTTGTGAAAATTCAAACAATATATAGGAATCTCTAGGATAAGAAGTAAAAGTCCCTATTTCCTAACCCTTCCTTTCTCTAATCCCTTTTCTTCTCTGAGGTAGACTCTGCTATTTTCTGGGCACATATGTCCACAAGCTTGTGGGGGGTGTTGTCTCATAAATAAGGAAAGCTTTGTGAGGTCACCTGGAGCCCTGGCCCAGGCGGGGGAGGTCCTGTGAATTCAGATCCCAGGAGTGCAACTGTCCATGTGGGGATTGGCGTCCTCGGCCTCATTGGCCTCTTGCTATACCAGCTGGTCAGGTGCATCCAGAACATGGGAAGTTACAGGTGACAGTGATGTGCTCGGCTCTGGGGGTGGGGAACAAGATGCTACAGTGTAGGACACAGGTTTTATTTACTCTCCACTCTCACAGGCTGACCTGGTTTTACGTTCATAAGGAAAATAAAATCTCTCTCCTGTGTCTCATGCTGCTTATGCTTTTATAAGTTGCCAGAATATATTCCATCTACTAGGAGTGTCTTCTAAGTCCTGTGTCACTGTTAGGACAAGGTCTCTCATTGCACAGAAGATCCCCTCTAGCTTGGAGATCACTATTTTGAAGTTAACACTTGGAGCACCATAGTCTTATGCCTTAGAGAAGACATCTTTATTTTTAATCTTTGAAACAGTGAACATGACCATAAATCTTACTAGTTAGAATATACAATACAGATGTGCCACATTATCTTGTCAGGTAAGCTGGAATTTAACTTGGATGACAAATCGCGCCACAGGACATTGATATTCTTGTGAAAGACCAGATTCCCTGCTTTATGTGGCCATACCAGCGAGACAGCCACCTCAAATCTGCATGAATATGCTACCAGCAGTAACTTTAGTTTGATTTCTCACGTTTTTTTAATAAGGAAAATACATTCTAGTCACTGCTTAAGGGTAGAATCTAGAATTTATCAGTGTATGAACAAAGGACATGAGTTACTTTTCACTGTGACATTATTTGATTTCTGTTTAGTTTTGCAGCGTGCATACTATTTCTTAATGAACACCAACTATTAATGATATACAATAGTATTTTTTTTTTTCTCACTCAGTAGGTTTTAAGAATGCCAGTATCAGAACTTGGGAAGTTGGTTACTTTAGCTTTCCTGAAGTTTTCAAATCAAAATGTTAATCATAATGAAATCCCTTGAATTTCTTAGGTCATTTGGGCCTGTCTGGTTCTGTGAACCAATCACCTGCTCTCACGTTGCTGTTCTTACACGGGGAAGCTTGTGATGTCGAGAGTTATGGGTTGAGTGTTCTGTGTAGTTGGGATGACGGAGTGTGCTCTGCAAGCTCCCTCCTCGTGTCAGTGCTCAGAGGTTTTAGTAAATACCGAAATAAAAATCGCCAAAAAGTTGAGACTCCTTTACAGTCATGCTAAAGGCAGTGGCTCTTCATTTACTAGAGCGTATCCGTCATCTTTCATCTCTCAACATGGGGAGATGGCTTTAGTTTCGTAACCCCAGCTCATCATCCCAGAACGTTCTGCTCAGATCCCATCCAGGGGGCACCCTGTCCGTGGGTTAAGCCCTTAAACACCTAAGGCAGCCTGTGAAGTTCTGTGAAGCAGCTTATGCTGTTTAGGCAGATGGCTTTAATTAATTGCCTGCCACCTCAGCAGGAAGCATGAGGGGCTCAACTGGGACACGCGATCGGCGGGCTATACTTCTCATGAAAACCTGTAAATCAAAGCGCTGTGTAATGTATCGGTCTTCAGCTGATGAATTGTGGTCCAGAGAGGATTGCATCTTTATGCTGACTCAGCACTGTTGTTTACATAATTCGTCATTCCAATTACTGCTCTCACGTGCTCCCGGCCCTCGTAGAGTTGAGGGAGGAACTGAACGGGGCGGACGTTCCCTGGGGATGCAGGCTTTCTGGGTTGCTGGGTTGATGCATCCCTGAAGCTTGAAGGTAGGCTCTGAGGGAGCAGGAACCCAGGAATTGGTATGGTTCGGGGTAGACCCTAGCCCAGAGGAACTGGGCAGATCATGATGACTCCAAGTGACCAGGTCAGAGAGCTGGTCTCCTTTACATCCTTGGAAAATCAAAGTTGCATACTCCAGGGACCCAAAGCACAATGTTGTTATGATGCAATCCCAGGTCCATTCAGGCTTAAAAAAGTGTTTTAGAAGAAGAAGAAAAAACTAGCATATATTGCACTTTTGTTACAGCCAAGCGTTTTTCTTGCATAGTCTAATTCGTGTAACAATGTGTTGGAGTTTTTCCTAAACTTATGAGTGATGAAACACACTTAGAGACATATAGTTAGAAAGTGAAGGAGCCTGTATTTAAACCTAGGTCTTTCTGACACCAAACCCTACCCAATATCCAAGGAGGCTTGATAATAGAAACTTAAGATCACATCTGAAGCATGATCCTTGGAATCTCAACCCTCATGACGGTGCTGAGACATGAAATGGCTCAGTGACCACCTCAAGGTGACTTCCTCTCCTGGTTGGTCACAGAGTTGGGGAAGAACTGGATGGTGTCCAGTCTGTTCCCAGGAAGAATCTGTGGTGGGCCACACTGCGATTGAAATTCTGTATCCTTGGAGTATCAGGCTGGCATGATAACCTTGAACTACGAGGCCTTGGTGTGGTTATTTTTCAGAGCTATTTTCACTGGCTGGGGGGATGTGAAGGGATTTAAAACAACAGGCAGATGCAAAACTGAACCCTGGAGTAAAAAAGGAAGCGGTCTTTCTTAAGCACTCTCTTGAGAGAGATGTCTTAAGTACATCGAGGGGGAAAGACCAGAAGCTTGACCCAAGAGACAGCATCCAAGGCAGGTGTGGTATCCAGGACAGAGCAGAGGTGGGCTTCTGAGGGCTGGCCTTGAAAAGTTAAAACTGATGCACATGCTTGCTAGTGACCATGAGCCTTTTAGGGGCAGAGGCCGTGCCTTATGTGCTCAGTTGTTGGAGAGCACCTGAAGGAGAGGGGTACAGGGGACAGTTGGGCGTGGAGTTGTGGGTATAGCTTTGTTTGTGGTTATGCGCAGTGGCTTCCACTGCCCCATTTTCACATCTATCAGTGCTGGTGACAGTGTCTGCCTCTTGTCCACCTCACAGAGTCCTAGGATTTGGCAGTGTAGTTACTTAGCTCCTCAGCAGATCCCTTAATATCGAGTGTTTATGGACCAATGGCTGTGCCAGGCATTGGAGAGAGATGAGGGATAGAGTAAGGTCTTTGTGCAAAGAAGTTTCTCATCCTGTGGGGGAGACTAAATCCACAAATGCAGGACTGTGCAAAGTGCTATGGCAGAGGCCTGCACAGGGACTCCAGTAAAAGATAACTTACTGAATCATGTCAGGGAAGGCTTCCTGGAAGAGGTGACCCTTAGATTTCAATGGCAAGGTAAGTAGACAGAAAAGTAAAGGGTGTCCTGGGCACTGGGAACAGCATGTACAGAAGCATGAGAAAGCAGTATGCATTCAGGGAACTGGCAGTGGTTCGAAATGTCTGGAGTCGGGGGGAAACAACTGGTAACCCCCGAGGCGGGTGTGAGGCTGGGCTCAGGGAAAGGACTCATATGCTGCCTAACACATTTGAATTTTTCTCCAAGCAACAGGGAGCCATAAGTGGATCTTAACTTTGACTTCCTTACTAGAAGGTCAGGTCCATGAGCATGGGGACCATGTCTGCTCTGCCGACAGCTGTATCCTCAGGGCCTAGAACAGTGCCTGGCACAAAGTAGTTGCTCAGTGAAGACTGAATACACAAACAAATGAACTGTTTCAGCTTTATGTGTTGAATAAACCCATGCATACCCTGTGGTGGATGGATTGGAGGCAGGGTGCACTAGAAGGGAGCTAATCAGGAGGTCACTACAGTAATTCAGGTGACTCGGGAGAGGGCAGTAGCAGGGACTATAGGAGAAACCTGCTTTGAAAGGGATTCCAGGAAGACCCACAGACTCAATAGGCATTGCAGGTAAAGGGAAGGAAATGAGGGTGACTCGCAGGATTCTGAGCAGTTGGAAGAAAGGAACCCAGTGTGAGAGGAGGCTAGGAAGTGAGTTCTGTGAGGGTATACTGGGGTGAGAAGCCTGTGTGACAGCTGACGGGGTTGGCCTGTGAGCTTTTGGACACTCCGTTGTAGAGTTTAAAAAAGCAGTTCAGGCAGGAAATAAGGATTTAGGGACCAGGTAGAAACGGAAACTGTTTCTAAGGAGACAAATGGCATCCACCAGTGGAACCCATGAAATGATGATCCTTGAGGGACAGAAGTTTCACGAGAGAGTGGAGGGTAGCCGGAAATGCCCTGGGGAGGGGGCTGGGGGGTACAGAATTACATGAAGTGAAGAGTCTGCCTTTCCCACATCACCCCTTCCCAGAAGTACCTGCGGAAGATGTTTTCCTGTACCCTTCCAGCTGCTTTCTGTGCCTAAACAACCCTAAATATGTAAACTCTTTTTACCCGGTCGCATTGGACTTTTATAACATCCTCTTCAATTCTAAGTCTGTGATTCATGTAGGAAAACATCTTTTAAAGAGATCTCAAAATACAAGTTGAGTCTTAGGACTGAGTTAATTCAGATTGAATAGCCCTTGATGAAAGTACAGAATTTAAATGTTCATCCAAAACAGCAAGGGCTAGCTTGTTTGGAGGCGTTTGTGCTTTTTCATGGAAGACATCTAGACACAGGGTGCACACAGGTGATGCAAGGTCGCGAGCACAGCCCTCGCTCTGCTCCCGGGTTCCTTCCTGTCTACTGTTCACGTTCTGATGCAAGTTTCTTCGCTGGGGTTGCCAGGTGAGCCCAGTCTCTTGGCTGCACTGAACTGTCTGCCAGGGCACCAGTGGACAGCGGGGTCGTCTCAGGGCAGGCTCCTGGTCTGCTTGCTTCTAGCCACGAGTATCTGCTTTGGAAAGGCTTTCCAAAGTCCTTCCTGGATGGGTAAGAATCTGCCATTCACTGGCTATGTGACTTTTGGCAGGTGACTTCATCTCCCTGGGTTTTAGTTTCCCCATCTGTAAAATGAGGGCCTTGGCCTAAGATCTCCACGATTGTGTCTGGGACAAGTGTCTCATGATACCTGGCCCATCAACCTGCTAGGGGTTAGACTGAGTGAAGGTAGAACATGAAAGTGTATTGAAAAGTGCTATGGTCTATAAAATTTGCCCTCAAATCACAATTAAACTGCACCCTTGTCTTAAGGCACCTTTTCTACCATCTAGGGAAGTGGTATAGTAATTTATATATTGGGAAGGACTGTTCCTTTAATTTACAAAACAAAGACAAGGTTTAAAAAACAATGTTTTGAAGCATATCAGTTTTTGGTAAATGGTTTCTTCTATCAATGTCACAGGCACCAGTGAAGACCAATGGTGTAACAAGTTTGCAGATTTAACAGGAATGACTTTTGAGTTTCTCAAACACCGTGTTAATGGAAAACCATCTATTTTTTTTTTCTGATACTCTTTAGTATGCTTCAAACATTTTTCCATATGCAGAAATCTTCTCTGGGACAGCCAGTGGTAGGTTCAGTTCCAACTTCTTTGGACTTTTGGTACAGCTAATTGGATAATCTTTTTAGAGACTTTGGTTGAACACTTTTTTAAACTAATGGAAAATACACTACTTATGATACATGAAATATATTTTAAAGCTCATCTTATCAGCATTTTTAACTTAAATACTTTTAGGGATGATCCTGAGAGGATTGCTGCTCTTAAACTTTTATAGACACCTGAAAGTAGGTCACTCTGTATTCAGATTTTTGCATCTTGGTGGGAATCGTAGCCTCAACGTCCCTCTGTGCTGAAAAAGACATGAAAATTCCAGGCAGAAAATTTCTCCTGAAGGTAGGTGCTTAATTGTTGCCTCTCCTGAAATTCCCTGTCCTAGGGCAAGTAGGTGATCAACTGGAAGTATATATTGAGCCCTGAGTGTCCCCAATTCTGAGGGATTTGAAGTGTGAGCATGAGTCCTGCCGGAACTCATTTTTATCTGGAATTTGGACTCAACCACCTGTGTGTGCATGGAAGGTGATCTGGGGGAGGGATGGCCTTCATCCTCTGATGGCCTGGCAGATGTGTGTTTAGATTGATTTTGTATCTCTTAGGTGCTATGTTAGATGTGGGAAAGGACCTTTAAAACTTATAACCCATACACTTTATCCTGCAGACTCTTGCTGGTATGAGACTTAATGTTTCACTCAATTGGAATACCAGTGTCCTCTCTTCATCTCAAGTAGTGCTTTATATCCCTGAAGATTAAATTTCTCTTCCCCTGAGGTTTCTTGGGGGTTGTTTTCCAGGTTAATTTGCTACTGTTCTGCACATACGTAGCTCATGAAGAGCATCTTCCAGAAGCCTCTGTTATATTTTCCACTGAAGTCTTGTTTCTGGAGGGGAGAGTGAAAAGCGAATGTCATGGAGGACTAATGTTGGGAAAGGTCCCTGCCAAAACGAAGAACCACCCTCAGTAGATGAAGGGCAAGCTCAGACAAGAATAGAAGCAGAAACCCCTCACCACAGGTTGGTAGGTAGCAAAGATTTTCTTCAGGGAGGAACTCGCACAGGAGGCAGTCTGGGCAGCAGCAGCATGAGGTGCATCTTTGGGCTGGTGACGCACGCTCGTCTTTTATACTATGAGGGGGAAAAAGGGAAAAGAAGAAAGTCACTGATACTGGGTTAAGCTATCCAGTTGCTTTCTTAATCTGTTCACTTTCTACTTAAAGGGATTGTTTGGGTTCCCTACGATCTGGTCAACATTCCTGAGGTGGAGGGTGTGTTCTGGCAACAGCAGTTACCTTGGTGCTCCAGTCATCGTGCCTTGTGACTCCCTTCAAGGTCACGTATGCAGAATCCCTTTTCACAGCACCCGCGTTTGCGTTGCAGCTTGCCTCTCCTGAGCTTTCTCACCGGAAGCCAAAGCCTTGGGATAGGAAGCTGATGATACTCTGTCTGAATGGAGGATTGAGGGCCTCCAGAAAATGTTCATTGAAAACCTACTGTGTGCTCAGCCCTAAGCAAGACCCTTGTGGGAGAAATGGGAAGGGCACGATGTGCTCGCAGGTCGCCAGAAGGATCAAGGCAGGTACAGGGAAGACAGCAGGATATGTCTGTGCAGATATTCTCCATGTTGCACGCTTCATTCTTGCTTCCTGTTGTGACCTTTCCGTGATGCCTGTCACAAAAAGATCTTCTTGTCTGTACTTTAAACAACCATTGAGAGATTTCTTCCTTAGCAAGGGCCTGCCTGCCTTTCTACCTGTAGATGTTTAGGGGTCTTCTGGATGTACTAATGTTATAGAACTTTTCATTTTTCCTTATTGCAAGCCATTATGTTTCCAGATAAACACTGATGTGATTAGTCACCTGGAATCCTTAGACCCAAACGGATCAACCACTCCAACCCCCTTTCTGTGACTGGTGTCAGCCAAGTGCTGCTCCATGACTCCCAAGGGTATCCCACCTACTGACTCTACCGTTGCCTTCCAAGTTAGGAAGAATGCCTATTGTATTCTACAGGACCACTCTTCATAGTTTTTAGACAGATAATGCAACCTTCCCAAGGCCTCTCCAGGCTAAATATTAACAAACATGTCCAATCCCCTCTCTGACCCATTTAGCAGACCCTTTGCTACACTCCTTCCTGTATGAGCACTCACCAGTTTGCCACTGACCCTCTTGATGAGTAGTGCTCAGGGCTAGGTACAGTTACCTTGATTGATTGGAGCAAGCAAAATAAAACTTAATAGTAGAAACGTTAAATGCTTCATTTAGATTAAAAATATTTGACAATGCAAGTTCCAAATTCCGCTTGGTTGGAGGAAAGTCTGTGTGAAGAAGTGATGGGGTTTTAGTTGAGCTTGCATTGAACTCGGTTGGTAATTTATCAGGAGTTTCTGTGATTCATGTTCTTTCCATTCTTACAGAGGCGTTTTCCTATCATATATCTCTTGGCACTTGTCTTCACAGTGATTTCTTACAACTGGAATGATGCTGCTGTGATTTCACGTGCTACACTTCAGTGCACTTAGACTTGCAGGTTAAAACGAACCTGAGTGTGCCTTGTTGCTATGAGGCTGAGGCCACCCTTTAAGCTCTTACGTTGTGACAGTCTCTAGGAAGTAGGGACTTGGGACCTTGGGCATCCACACTGCAAAGCAAAGCAGGTGTGTGAAACTAATGAGGAATGGTTGAAGAATTAACTGCTTGACTCCCTGAAGTGAGAAAACATTCCCTGTATCTTGGTTTCAAAATGAATAGCATAAACCCCTAAATTTGCAATCAGAATCCCCTTCGGCTCCTGTCAGGGACATAGATGATGAGAATTCCTACTTTAGGAAGTGGATGTGGTAGTTGTTCAGCTGATCACCAATATCTGGTCCTCTTGCTCCTGACCCCATGGTAGGATTTTACCTCCTCACTCTGTTGAACTTGGGCGTGACCATGGGGTTTGGTTTGGTTTGGTCAAGCAAATGTAAATGGAAGCAGCTTGTGACATTGCAGATAACACATCTTGCCAAGCTCTTTCCCTCTGCTGTAGTGCCCAGCACTGTTCTGGGAGGGGGCTGCTCCATGACCTGACTCCCAGGGTGAGGCCGACACAGCAGCACCCTCAGCCAGCCCTCGCTGAACACGGAGCCCAAGTGAGAAGCAAATATCTGATTGCCACTGCAATTTTAGGTGGTTTTGACCATTGCAGAACCTGGCATATTCTGATGGATGTACTAGATGGGCACACTTCTGGGTTAGTTTCCAAAAAGGTAGCTGGAGAACTATGGTTGAATCAGAGCAAACTAAGCCTCATTGGTCCTGCAGGCATCACCCGAATTCCCATGGAGAAATTATCCTCTTTTTGAAGAAATGGTATGTTGACTTCTTTATCTCTTTTCTTAAATCAAGCTTTCAACTCTTCATGGCTGCCTTGGTCTTTACCCCTTTGGGGAAAGGTATAGTAGGGATTGACAGTTGTCAGGGTCTTCAACTCCAGGAGGCTGACCAACCTTGTTTCTTGGCTGCGCTAATGGGTCAGGGTTATCTGACTTTATGCCTGGTACAGCCGTTTACCGCCTGTGTATTCAAGAATTTAACCTTGCCCACAAAGAGGTCTGGCCTTTGTCATGGGCTAACAATGTGATTTAGGGTAGGGGCTGGCAACCCCAGAGAGACTGCTGTGATTCAGGGTGGGAGCTGGTCACATCATACGGTTGTGACCATACCACAAAGATGAAGTATATGATTTAGAATGGGGACTTTGGGTTATGCCTAGAGGGGCTGGAGACCGAGATCAGCCGCAGAGCTGTCAATCACACCTATGTGGTGGGGCCCCAGTAAAAACACTGAACACCGAGCTTGGTTGAGCTTCTCTGGTTGGCAATATTCTACGCATACTGTCTCACATCTATGCCAGGAATGTATCACACTTGCTACTTTTCCTGGACTCTGTCCTGTGCGTCTCTTCCTTTGGCTGATCTTAATCTGTATCCTTTTTCTGTAATAAATACTGTACCACAAGTATAACAGCTTTCAATGAGTCTAGTGCATTGTCAAACCCAAGGACCTCTAAGTTGCAGTTGGTGTCAAGTGAGGGCGGGTGTGTGGACTGTATCCTAACTGGACACTTGTCCCTGTGTGTACTTGCCTTCTCCTTTAAAACTCTTCTGGAATTCATTAGATCCTCATCCTGCATCTCTGCTGAATGGAATTATTTTTCATACCTTTGGAGGTTGTTTGCTACTTTTATCATAAATACCAGAAAGAAAGGACTGAGAATGTTTTTCTACAGGCTTGGAGGATTTTCTTCCTATAGTGGGTGTGAGAATAAACTCACTACTCTTGTTCTTCCAGCTGCAGAACCACTAGGTCATATGGGGAAACATTTTATCTCTGCATTGCCCGACAGCTCCAATAACCTGAGACTTCTCTTGTGTCAATCAAAAATTAATTTCTGTGCACTGAGGCATTACTTCAGTTTTCTCCCCCATTCACCCACTTAGCCTCATGTTTGGAAAGAGCTTCTGCCTTTTAGTTTTTGAAAAGATGTTAACATGTGTTGCTTTCCTTGGGAATTTTGCAAATAGCAGTCAAACAGTGGCTCATTTTCCCAGAAGGCTAGCTGATAAAAATACTCTAGAGCAAGCAGCATAAGGTCATTCTAGATGTTATATCTAGAACCAAACGTGAAATTTTTAGGTCTCTGTTTCAATTACAGTGAGTTTAACAGAATGACCTAAATGTCCTACATAGCAAATAATAGAAGTGTAAAATTATACATCCAATAGTCTGTGATGAATGCCTTTTTTTTTTTTTAGCAGTTCAGGTGATTAGTTTTTTTAAAATTTTTTTCCTACTGTGGTTGTAACTTTAAAAAAAAAAAGGAGCTTTCTGAATTATGCTCCTAGGAGAAACTGAAGAGTTTACGACCGTCAGCTATGGTGTTTCACGTATTTACACAATAAGTATAAATTTATCTATAATGCATTCTACAAGATAGTTTAAGGAGCCGTGAAGAGAATGGACAAGTTGCTGGTTGGGGAGTGGGACAGGAAGGGTAGCAGTGGTTCTGCCTGACTCATCTTCTGCTTCGCTTCGGAGCTGTTGGGCTGCATCTTCTCAGGACACCGGTGTGAGGAACACATGGGTAGATGGAAGAGCAAGTCCAAGGCCCTCGTTACTGAAAGCATCTGTAGAGTGGCGCGCCAGGCACCGTGGGTTAGGGAAAGGCTGACATTCACAGGCAACGGGCTTCTGAGCACCACTGATCTTAAGGAGCCTGTGTCTCTTCATGGCCATGTGACTTGGTTATCCCTAAAACATGCCAATGAAGAAAGCCAATTCTAAGCATCAGTAACTCAAAAACCAACACTCTTGAGTTATTTAGGATTTCTTAGTTGTTGGAACAAAAGTAAAATTGGAAAATACACATTTCGTTCATGTGCTATGTTTGGGGATCCTAGGGTGATATTGTGATCTGTTAGGGCCCAGACCAAAGGATGGTTTTTCTGGTCCCAAGTGAGCGTCCACTTTCTAGTGTGATTAAGTCACCCGATGCACCATTGCAAAGTTGGGAGAGGGTCCTGACCCGCAGCCCTGCAGAGAGCCCTCTACACACCTCTCACCTTGGAACCAGCACTCTTTCCTGAAGAAGGATGAGATGACAGGAACACAAGGACTTCGAGAATAGGTTTTTCAAAGTCTTGAGGGCCTAAATATTTACTGTGGTCTGGCCTGCCCAAATTACTCTGGCCTCAGATTAGCTGAACATTTTTACACTACTGTAAATTATTTGGGAAAGGTAACACAGGAATTTATTGGCCTATGTTAACTTCGGCTGTCTGTTGGTTGAGAAACAGGGTCCTGGGAAAATGGAAATGAGAGGTAAAAGTCTTGAGGGTGAGGGAGTTGCAGATTCAGGCCAGGGCTGGCCACTGCTGTGGGGGTGGTGGCACCAGGCCCTGCCACCCGTGACACCCAGGACTTCACTCTGCAGAGTCACCATCCCAGGCTGAGGGAGAGTGGAAATCTCCAGTACTTAAAACAACTTAAGTATGTGGAAACTTTTCTTCTGAACCACCGGGAATTGGGGTAAGAGGTTCTTCATCTATAGGTAGCTGATGGTTTAATTAGGCACTAATGTGCTTCTTAACTTTATCTTGGGAGGACATATCAAATAGAGGCTACTTAGCAGAACTTCACTTTACTTTTTTGAACATTCAGGGTTCACAAAAAACCTAAAGAAAAAAGTAAACAAAAAACCCCATGTTTCAGTGTGGCTTAGCACGAGATTCCTTCAGGGTCTACTGAGGTGGGCTGGGCCTTTTTATTCTCCTAAGGGAACCCAGAGCAATTTAACACTATTCTGTTTTCGTCATCTTTTTATTTTGATGAATTGTCCACTGGGCATTTCGGGTAACCCTTATTTGTTGACTCTATTCTTGTACCTTTCTTTAATTTTGTCTCCTGAACTGCCCCTTCTGCTTGAGACCGCATCCCACCGACTGCTCCTGCCTCACCCCAACACACAGACTCTGTGTCCTCTTTCTCGCATAACTTCTTCCCTTTCTCACGTAATTTGTCTCCTGTGTGGGAAAGATGGCAGAAAGGAATGCTGAGTACTGAAATCTCTTTGTTGTGGGATTGAAGTGACAGTCACCCAGCTTCGATAGGGAAGACATTCCTTTTAACGCGTATGTTACTAAATTACATTTAGAAATACACATTTATATTCTTAACCCATCTACAGAGGCAATTTATTAATAGACTAATCAACAGAGCTGCAATAGACATTGGAGAAAACTATCCAACTTCCTTATTTCCAGCTGAGAAAATTGAGCCCAGCTAGAGAGACTGGAAGGACAGGACCTTGTCTGGGTTCCTTTACTGTGTGTGTAAATTCTTAATTGATGTCATTCTACTCTACAAGCACTGCTTTGAAGGTGAGTTCCATGCCTTAGTCATCTTTGGACCTTGCTCAGTGCTGGCATACAGCAGGCCCTGAAATAATGTTCATCGAAAACATAAGTGGGGTGTAGTTAGATAGGACTAAGAATCCTCCAGAGGAACCTGGGTACACCAGTGGTATGTACATCTGCAGAACCTTTTGATTTTGTGTTAAATAAACTGCCCTGTGACCAATGTTGTATTCGCAATTGCTTAAAACTTCTTTTCTCTTGAGTTCATTTCAAAATATTGGAGCTCATACTTATAAACAGCATTTTTATTAGAATCTATGAGGAATGTATAAAGGTAAGAATTAGTTTCCTTCCCAGACCCCCTTCCCCCCATCAAGAAGTGTTTAATCCACGTGGGCAGATAAACTGTTGACAGCAATGGCTGTAATACACCAGTGCCTACCATGGGGCCTGTGATGTTTCGGCATATGAAGAACTGAGTTCATTTGTTAGGGGCTGCTTGCTGGGGCTGATGGTCGCTTATTGAATACTATGTGACAGGCGCTGTATGAGGGGCCTGACACCGTCATCTCCTTGCATCTTTGCTATAATCCTTCAAGGTGTAGGAGGTTTTCTTCTTAGTTGCATCTGAGAGAAGTGAAATGAGGATATTACTTTCCCAGAGAGCCACTAAGTGGCAGAATTGGGATTTGGACCCCAGGTATCTTCAACTCCGTGGCCTGTGCTTCTTCCACTCTGGTTGCCCCAGAATTGCACTTCATGCCTGTGTGCACACATGCACGTGTGGTAGTTTGGGGAGATCAGTTTTGAGCTGAGCCTTGGAGTATGATTGAGATCGGAATAGGTTGAGAATGGATGAGGGCCTTCCAAGGAGGGGCGACGTCGGCGCCAGCACTGCACCAGCTAATGCGTCATTGTACCCTCAGCTGGTAATATTACAGTCACAGCTTCCCTCGATCCTTAGGAATTTGCGTGGATGCACAAAACCCAAATAACCAATTGATACAGGCTTTTCAGAGGCTGAAGGCAAGGTAGAGAGTAATAATGTTGTGTTAGGCTTTTAGACCCTAATATGGCCACTCCAGTTGAGAAGGTTCCTCTGGCTAAATAGCGAGACCACCGAAAGGCGGCTCCGTGGACATGCTGTGTCACCTTGGAGATGTCACCTCAGTTATGTTTCTTCTGTGAAACCCTCTGAGTTAGCTGACTGTGTAAGACCACAGCGCCCCGGAGCTGTGTGAGGCGTGTGATGCTGTGGGAAAGCACCGTGGTGTGGGCAAGAGGGTCTGCGTTCCTGCTGTATGGCCACGGGCAAGTTACCTCGCCTCGGGTCCTCCCCTGTCAAACAGGTAACGAACATTCCCTATCTCGTGGGTTTCTGTGTGGATGAAAAGAGATGGCGTGCACACTATAACATAAAACCATGAGACCACTTGCAAACATACCGAGGGCCTGTTGTGCATTTTTGGCACCTAGAACCGTGCAGCGCTTCCGAGCCCGTGGACCAGATCTCTGAGTTAACTCATAATAATTCTCATGGGATCCAGACACTTAAAAATCTGCTTTTACAATAGACCGATAGTGTGCAAGGAATCGCAGTTATCTTTAACCATCCCTACTATGTTTAAGGAATAAATATAAAATTATCTTTTCATTTGTATAAATTTATGGGGTGCGAGTGTAATTTTGTTAGGTACATAAGTCGTGCAGTGAAGTCACGGCTTTTGGGTATCCATCACCAAATAACGTATGTCGTATCGTTACTCTCTCACCATCCCCCCTCACCCTTCCGAGCTTCCATTGTCTATTATTCCGCACTCTATGTCCATGTGTACACATTGAATAAATACAAAATTATTAATATCTAATTAGTAACTCAAATACATACACTCTCTATCTGCATAACTTACCCAAATGGAGTTTTTAACCCTGTCAGCCCAGGGAGGTGGCTCTGGGCATCCTTGGAGTCCTTGTCTCTTTATCTAGTGGGTTCCAGTCCAGAGAAAGATGTGTGTATACACAAGCGGAAGAGAACTAAGCTGTAATGTGGATTTTTGACTCTGGCAAAGGCAGATGGCAGTTACCTCTTGGTATTGTTGGACTATCCATTCTCCTTTCGTCATTGCATAATTGATATCTTTTCATCTCACCTAAACCCTGTAAACTGTCTTCTGGACTTGACTATCAACCAGTGTCTTGAAAAACCTCAAAGCAGGCTTCCTTGAAGGGAGGAGAGAAGTGAAATTGGAAGTGTGGCTGTTTTTTTGGTTTGTTTTTTTTCTTTCCAAGGAGTACAGGGAATGAGAAGTGGGAGATGATTTTAGGAACATGAGGCAGAATGCAAACAGGTGAGGGGAAGATTCTTTTGCCAGTTGGGCCATGAGAAGTAAAGACTGTTGCTGCCCTGCGTATTTCCAGGTTGTGTGGATATAAAGAGGAAAAGTAGAAGGTACTATCTTAGAGGAGTGTGTGTATTACAACCGGGCAGAGCAATCCAAAGGAGCCTTTATACGGTTTGTAGGAACTTAATTCCCAAACTGAGGCTGTTTCTAAGTGATTTATCTCATGCAAAGAGATCTGAGTAAGCTGTTGTAAGCGTTGATTAACTGACTCTAGGTGTCAAGGGAAATTATTAAGGTGGCTGAGAAATATGTTTTTTTTTTTCTTTTCTTGAGACAGAGTCTCACTTTGTTGCCCGGGCTAGAGTGAGTGTCGTGGCATCAGCCTAGCTCACAACAACCTCAAACTCCTGAGCTCAAGCAATCCTCCTGCCTCTACCTCCCGAGTAGCTGGGACTACAGGCATGCACACCACCACGCCTGGCTTATTTTTTTCTATTTTTAGTAGAGACAAGGTCTCGTTCTTGCTTAGGCTGGTCTTGAACTCCTGGTCTCCAGTGATCCTCCCAAAGTGCTGGGACTGCAGATGTGAGCCACTGTGCCTGTCTCATGTGGCTTCTCTTGGTTGTCAGTTCTGAGTGAGTGATCTTCTGTTCCTTACTGGTTTCTGCAGTTGTGTTTGCACCTGTTTTTGCCTTCAGGGTCCTGTTTCAGGTGTCTGCAGCATATGAGCTTTCATGAGTCTGCCCTTCCACCTCTTTCTACCTCTCTGGCTCGTTCTGCTTCCTTAGTCTGCCTTGCCGAGCAATGCCTGAGGGGTGCTGCTTCCTTCCCCCACTGTCAGTCTCCCAGTCTTTATCCTTAGGCAGTATTCAGAAGACATGTTGGAATCCCCCAAATGGATTCCCTTGTGTGGCTGTAGGTAATAGAAGAAAAAATGATTTAGAAAGCGAAGCTTGGGGGTGGTACTTAAACACAGTGACACCGGGGATTTACTCAAACTGAGTACTTTATCTGTTTGAGTAACTATTCCAGCTTTATAGCCCTGGCATGGTTACAGCAGC